>APFE030273176.1:0-19466 GCA_000404065.3 Pinus taeda | reverse complement strand
CGTGTTCGACAGATTGCTGAAGTTAGATTTGAGTGTTTTCTTCACTTCAAAAACTACAACTATATTATAATTAATGTAGAGAATGGCCATTTGAGTGTCTCCCATACTGAGAAAAAATTCACTCAACATACACACTCTAACAAGGCTCCCCATGCTTATTAATTTGATCATAGTGCTCCAAGTACTCTAGTATTACCCTGTCCTATAGTTAATTCAATGAAGAGTGCTAGCAAGGTTAGAGATGGGTTGCTTCAGCTGATTACTGGACCCATTAATCTTCTCTACAAATGGTGGTCCTCATTGTCTTGACTCAGTGATCTCGATAATCACCATTACTCCAATGAAAAACTCTTTTGTGTGCATTTTCTCAACTGCTGACACATCCATGCTTTCATACAACTTATGGCACTATATGAGTTGGATCTCAGAAACCCTGGTACCTGTAACCTTTTTAAATATAGTTCAATAAGAGTTATGGGCTTTTGGGCTTCCGGGCACTGGACCATCTGTTACTTAGCACCTTTCCCTTGGCTTCTCTACTTATTCTCCTTCAAGGACCAGATGCTGTGACCTTTAGCTAGGCCCTTAGGCATTAAGCTGTTCAGAATACTATAAGGGGCCTATTTCCATGTGAAAATGATCTATTCCCTCTCTTCTCCACACAACACAAGAGTGACCAAGCAACAACTCCAACACCTAAAACTCCCATTCCCGACACTTCTTCAAAATGGAATTATAAAGGAGTTACATGATTTGGGATTTCCTGGGTATGGATAACAATTTCCGTGTCAACACCCCTCGTCATCCATGCCATGTGTCAACCTGTGAGAGGTCCATGTGTCACCCATAAGTGGGCCTTTTGGGTTCCCAGAGATACCAAAAATTCTTGCCATGTGTCCAATATTACGTCATGTCGATGTCCTTTCCAACCAATAGTGTGCTGCTACCTGAGAAAATTTTAGGAGCTAATATTCATAGTGGGCTAATTTTCCATGCCTTTTCGAGAAAAAGATTCACCAATTTCCATTTTTTTTTAAATGATCCACTCACATTTTATAGTATAAAATTATTTTACCTTACAAATTGCCAAAATTCTATATAGACTAATATAAAATCATTATAAACCAGAATATTTTTACAAAAATAATGCCAAACATTTTACAATTTGCATATTGGGGACTAGTATGATTTTCCAAGGTTTCTCAACTTTAAGATAAACTTCCATCTTTAAAATTTTCCTTGGCTACCACCTTTCTTGTCAGATCAGAGAGAAAGGATCCCTCGATAGTTGGTTTTGCAAGTGATTTCCTTTGTAATTCCTTGCTCCCTGCAACCTTGGCAAATATAAGGAATTCATTTAATAAGAACTTATAGGGTTCCGACATTCCAGGGTTCTGAGTTTCCGAGTCTTCTAGGGTTCCAAGCTTCCCGCTTCCTTGACTTACTGTAATACCATAGCCCTTTTTAAATAAACATTGGGCTTTGACCTTCCAGAATTTGATCACACAACCCCTACTCAAGGAAATCCCATGTCTCTTTTAAATAAGCCTCCAAGCTTCCGGGACTCTGGGATCCCGACCTTGTAGGATTTGATCCTACAACCCCTTCTTAAGGCAATCCCATGTCTCTTTTAAACAAGCCTTCAAGCTTCCAGGACTCCGAGATTTAGGGCAGCTACTCCAACTCTACCTTTTTGGGAACCTTACTTTCACAGTAAATACATTTTGAACCAAGAGGCCATTTGAAAACTTCCACATACTGTTGGAAAGATATTTCCAAGCACTTTCTAGCCATGTCATTTTCATGAGCATTTGAGAAAATATCATGATGTAGAAATGCCTCCAAATCCTGAGTTTCCCAATCGTCATAATCATCATATTATGGATTTTGCAATAAACCTGCTACTATGATGATTCTCTACAAGTGACTGTAGAAACCATATAACTCCCCCCGAGCTCAAAACACCATGCACACGAACGCACACATCTGCTGCCACAATCATCCATGTTAGTCTCGTTGACATCAATGCCAACACTCTTGCCAACTGTTAGACACTGCCAACTACTCAATGCATCTCTGAACATGCCTATTGACATCAATGCCAACACATTTGTTGCCACTAGCCATCCAATGAGTTCCAACTACCCAACAAGAGGAAAAATTACCAACGAATGAAGACAAAATTACTATTAGCAAAGAATCTTGAGGCTCTAGGGGATTGCTATGATTGCAATTAATTGGTTGGGAGAGGAATGTGTTGATTCCTACTATATTTCCAAGTGTTCATATAAGTAAAAAAAAATATTGTAGTCATTCTGTTATCAGGAAAGTTTGGTTTCGAAACATGTAATTACCATTAAAATTTAGCATGTGGTTGTTCACTATAAGAATGAACAAGTAATAATACATTTAATGAACCAAGAAAGAAAAACAAATAATTAGCATGCAACAATAAATTCATGGTAGTTCTTGTGAATGCATGTAACTATTTAAAGTAAGTAAAGCATGAATACATGAATATTTCATAGTAATCAAAGCAAAAATAGATATATATATATATATATAAGAAGAAGAGAGCAAAGATGAGTCTATATGCTTTCTATATAATGGCATAACATTCTTAAATGAATAAGCTAAAACAACAAATTTTAATATGATAAAATTCTGGACAAGCATGGTTACTTTATCATGAACAATGAGTTTGTGGAAACACTGTAGATGATTTTATTTCAACCTACCACATAGCCAAATAGAAACATTTAAACAAGTTATGCATGCCGTACCACTGGGTTAAGTACAAACTTCTAAATAGGTAGTTTTATAATATGATTATAAAGGTATCCTACAACTACCCTTTCCACACAAAATTTACTAAGAAATACTCAGTCTTGCTTCCGTTGAGTATATAAAGGAGGAAAAACTGAAATAAATCAAGAAATTGAGTAGCTTTGTTTCAAGCCTAACGCATTGTCGAGAAGCTCTTTGTTTGTAGAGAAGAAACACAATGTCAATGGAAAAGTTCGGGAGGGTAGTTAATCAAATGAACATGAAGCATTGAGCCATCAACACCGTCCAAATGCCATGAAACATTTGAGCCATCCATATGTGACCTCGTCACATGGATTGGTTAAAGTAGTAAATCGCATGTGTTACACGTAACCAAGGACCACTTGTTATGCATTCCAAGGGGACCTGAGGGGGAGGGGTAAAATATAACACAATATTATCCGTTGTAGGCTACTCTCTAAGTGGCTTGGCATATAGTTTGATATGTAGTTGAACTATGGCTCTCATGGCTGTTATTTGAATTTGCATAAAAAAATTAAACTTAAGTATGGCATATACCTTGGGCTACGGGAGAGGTTCATATACCATGTAATACACATGCTTAATGGTTGATATGAGTCATAAGCATGATTCCTAATACATAGGCCTTGAGTTCGAGTAACCACGAGGTGTTATGGCGCATGCTGTCATAGTTCGCAAACATATTTATACTATTCTCAATGAAAAACTATACAACATCGTGTTGGGGTATTGTGGATGGTTAAAGGTTGTCTAAGATTCGTGGAGAATAAGGTTAAAGTTCGAATCTCATCCTTTATATATATATATTCTTCTTAAAAAATAAAAGAGAATGAATCCATAAATTGAGAATATTAAAATAAAAGAGAATGAACTCTTTTATTTAAAAGAGAATAAATTGTAATGCTAAATGGTTTACAACTTTATTAGTTTATAATTTTCTAAGCAAAAATGACAGATTTCATATATAATTTTTTTAATCATAATTAAAAAATTCATTCATCATAAACAAAAAGAAATCGTTCATCATAATATATCTATTTGGGGCACAACCTAACATCAAAAATCATAATATTGGAAAGAATATTCTACCCTTGTTTCCACAAAAAGAGAATGAATCTAAATTGTAATGCTAAATGGTTAAAATTTTTATTAGTTTATAATTTTCTAAGCAAAAATGACAGATTTCATATATAATTTTTGTAATCATAATTAAAAAATTCATTCATCATAAACTAAAAGAAATCATTCATCATAATATATCTATTTGGGGCACAACCTAACATCAAAAAATTATAATATTGGAAAGAATATTCTACCCTAGTTTCCACAAAAGGAGCTAGACTAATTCGATTGGATTACTATAATAGTTAGTTCTGTAAGTTTTAAAAAAAACACCTACATATTTATAAGATTTAGTAAACATATTATAACTAAGAGGTAAGGTTGTTGGAACTTCATGATTTCTATCCTTCTCCTAGATTAGCATTGAGATCAAGAATGTCATGCTTTTAATGACTTATGAAGCTTCTAGTGGGAGGAGAACCTAATTTTTTCTAGATCAATAATGACTTAAATTCCTTGAGTTGCTTACACAAGCTGGAAAGCTCATCCTCTATTCACTACATGAGTGTCCTTTGATCAATTAGTATCTCCATGGATGTAGTTAGGTTGGATACTATCTAGTTATATTTTAGTTGTAGTTCATTAATATTTGTCTACAACTGTTGTAGTTTCTCCTTAATTTTTGAGAGGTTTATGCTATTAGAGCCCTATGTCTTGGCCATTACACCTCTCCAACCATAATAGACTTCACTGCGACAAATAGAAGACCCGCTATGAAGGACTACAAGCTAAGCAAATCCGTCCACAAACCAATCAAATTATAGTTTCTACACCCAAAATATTTACCCAAAAAAATAATCCAAACTATGAGTGAGGCAAAAATAAGAGCATTCCATTCCCAAACAAAATGTTGCAAATAGAAAACTCCCATATGTTGCATCAAAAACTGGAATCAAAGAAAAGATTGCACCTTACTCATCATACATAGCACCCATAAACCTATATTCTCATCATTTCAATTCAACAAGAAGATGAGTACCATCTAAACACACAAGTTATACTGCTTCTATCTAAATTCATCATGATAATGCGAACTACAACCACCATTCCTAGCATTTCTTTGGCTACCGCACTTTTACTAGATGATGCATTAATTTTGATCTCCTTCATACCCTTGACATGATGCCCTCTAGCCTCAATAATCTCTAAATTTTATAACTAATTGAATGAACTATGGTCTTGTGCTTATGCTCTCAATCTCCATCCAAAGGGAAGGAGAGGGGTATGATCTCATATCCCGAGAGATGTGAACCCTTTTGTAGCTGCTCCCAAATTCATTGTCACACGAAGAGAAAGAACACAAAATTCCAATTCCTAAGCCACATTGACCCAAAGGGGAATTTAATTTGCCATATACATGACATTTTTCTAGAGGCTTAGCCACATGTGACCATCCTTCATAATTGATTAAAAAACTCAATGTCTTTATCAAAATCAAGAAAAAAGGTGAGATATTCCTCTTTCCATTAATCCTTAAACTTCCAAGAGACAAATTTGATCCATTGTTAATTATAACCTAGATTAACAATGATTTGATAAAAAAACCACTTTAATATATTTTAAAATAAAGATTTATTATTATCTCAATATACTTTACTCCCACACAACTAATTAATTATAATAACATGTAAGAATTCAACCAATTATAGTATGGAATAACCATGAACTAATTATGATAACATATAAGACTCCAATCAATTATAATAGAAAATAACCATGATTGGATAAGAAATCTATTTTGATAAATTTAAAAACGCACATTTACCATTATTCAGCTCTTACCATTTACTTTACTCATTATTGAACTCTAGCAGTTTACTCTCAAACATTGAAATAACTATAATAACATGTAAGATTTCGTCACACTTGACTTAGCCTTTATTGAAACTGTGACAGTAAAATTTAGAATTGCCATGATTTAATAGGGAATTATTTTGCCATAATTTGATATAGAATTTTTTAAATATATTTAAAATGCAAGGCTGCCATTATTATCCAACTATTATAAATGATCTTACTCTCAGAACATCGAAACACAAATGTAATTCTCTGAGCACATGGCATTGTAAAAGGATAAACAGTTCCCCAGTAGGATCATCTGTAAAAACACGTTACTCAAAAAATTATGTACAACTTTCTCAATTATATATACTTATCTACAATTGTTGACAGCGTAACCAGTTCCCCGTGATAACCAGTTCCCCACTAGATGCTGGGATCATTTGTAAAAACAAATTACTCAAAAAATTATATATACTTCCCTACGATGGTTGAAAGTGTAACTAAATAAAACTTCTATTTTATTTTATTTTTAAATATTCACTTCAGCTGCAATCTAAAGCATTCTACTCCGCATTACATGAGCCAAACTATTTGATAACGATTTGTAACAATCTCCGCGCTTCTATAGGTTGAGATACTGGTTACAGCGATCCCTGCAATGCGATTGAAAACGTATGCATACAATGGATTCATTCAACACTTGGCGCTTCAAAGCATCTAATTAAAAATAGGTTTCGTCAATTCACATTTTAAGATAACAATGTGGATAACTTACCATGCGTGCACAACAACAAGCACTGAATGGTCAAATGAAAACCAAGTGTTATGGTCAAATGAAAACTACAAAATTCATTAAAAAGATGTGCAGTGCAGACAACCAAAGTTTTGGAAGAGAGAGCTGTAAGAAATCTGCAACAATTCTATATGCGGAATCTGAATACTTTAAACAAAGAATCTCAAAATTAAACTTTAGAAGTCCAGGAATACCTCCAGCCATTGATGACGCTTTTACTGCACAGTCCACTTGCTTCTTCACTTCCTTCAATCCAATCAATATAAAAATCACAGAAAATCTGAAGACACTTCCAAGCTATGCTTTCTCAGCTAGATGGTGTAAACAACTGAAGGGGATTGAGATATCTAGATTGGGGACCAAACAGATGAATTTATAGCCAAGCTTCCATCAAGCTTCTAATGGCTATGTGTCAGCTGTTCCACAGATCAAGGTAGAGAACTTCAGATGGAGTAATGGGCCACTTCAGAAGCTCCAACCAGAAAATTAATTAACTGCAGTTGATTTCCTTAATTTAAGGAAACTACTGCAGTTGGTTTCCAAAAATTAAGGAAAGACTACAGTTTACTGCCATAACTGTAGGCAACAGTTGGAAAAACTTTAATGGAGCTTAACATTCTCCCACTTGGTCCATACTTCCAAACTTAATGTCTCAACTTAAAAACCATTGACAATCTGTATTAAGTAATAGATACATGAATCATGGCGATAAATCCTCTAATGACGAGTATTATCTTCCATGTATTACTATGTATTTATTCTTATTATAATTTATGTGGCAACAATTTCTTAATGAATAAACCTTATGTTTATTCTTGGTCCTTCTTAAATGAATTTTCTCAAATCAACTTTATGAGAAAAAACATCACAATAATTAAGAATTTCATTAAAGTAACATTGTCCATACAATGAAAAACTTCATAATGGAACCAAGTCCCATATTCATTACATGATCCTTGAATTTAAATGGTGGCATGCCCTTAGTCAAAGGATCAACGATCATCAATTCAGTGCTGACGTGCTCAATGACCACTTTCTTTTCTTTAACACGTTCCCTTATAGCTAAATACTTAATGTCGATGTGCTTATTTCGACTCCCACTTTTGTTGTTTTTAGCCATAAAAACAACAGCTGAATTATCACAATATATTCTCAATGGCTTAGAGATAGAATCCATAATTCTAAGCGCAAAATGAAACTCTTAAGCAATACACCATGTACAGTAGCCTCAAAACAGGAGACGAACTCGACTTCCATAGTGGAAGTGTGAGATTCTGAATGATCCTTCTCAGAAACTATGTTTCTGGTTTGATCGCTCCCACTGATCAAGTCATTTTCAAGAAATTTAAAATTGACGCTTAATAAAATTTCATGTTTTACCAATGTAAATCATGCTCATAATTGAATCTAATGACATAAAAATTGCCTGTGGGCAAAATTTTTAATTCAAGCAGATTCAATTATTCATTGTTTTGAACTTTATGATAAAACTATTAATTCATAACTCCTGTGGGTAGGTTATGAAATTTTATCCTAATTAATTACATAAATATAATAAAAATTCCCGTGGGATAAAATTTATTATATTTAGTCTAATTAATTACAATTTAATGTCTAAATAATCTTTATGTGATCTAACCAATCAAAATATATAATTTTATTTAATTAAAGATGCTGTGGCTATTCTCTAATTAAATAAAATTATATATAGATCACTAGACATTATTCTTTACATAAAATGTCAATTTGCAGTCAGCATTACCGTAAATGACTGCAAATCGATTGTTCAATTTATAAACAAAACCCGGAGTTTGACTGAAGCAGCATTGATCTACTTTGCACTTGCATAGCAAATGTAGTTCGAAGGCTAGCTGGCTTGACTTCAGGCTCCATCCTTAAGTTTATAAATCAAACAAAAAATAGACCAGCAAACAAGCTATTTTGCTCATAAAATAAATAAAATTAAAATTAAAATTAAAATTAAATTAAATTAAAACACTCCTTTACACAAATTAAATATGAGCACAGTTTAGTAATTTAATGACTCGTCAAAAGAAAAGAACAACAAATGCAGGAAAGAGTTGGCTTGGAAAGAATGAACCCTTCGAAGGGTTGGTCCTGATTGAAAGGTTTTGAAAGGTTAACTTACATAAGGGTTTCTCTTGACTAAAAGGTTAGCCTATAAGTCTGAAAGTGTTCAACTTGTACATCAACCAACAAACCAACCAAAACCACCATTTTATGCCATATTTATAAAGACAATGCCCCACATAACACAGCTCCCATGAACCCACACATAATAAATTTTCTAAGCCAAAAAACCTCAAAGAGCTTGCACCATATAAACTAACAAAACACAAAATTCAGCCCAATGATACATAAACAAGCCTAAAATACATAATAATGTATGTATTAACTTTTAAGTACTCCGTCATGTCAATTAGTTTGTTAACATCAGTTGCTCTTATTAAGGAAGAAGTGTGCTTTTGCAATAAAGAGGCTTCTGGGCTTTAGAAGGGAGGCTCTTTAGAACGTTTGTCATTGTTGGTAGTCTAGAAGAGACTATTTGGGCCTTCACTATGACAGTGCTCTGCAGGGAACACTGGCAAGCCACTCTCTATTTGCCAATCAAGAAAAAGAATACCATAGGAGATCAAGCTAGTCATGACCAGGTGTTCTTTTTGCAAAACGTTCATCAAATCAGTGGCCTTCAAGGACAGGAGGGGAAGTGCCCAACAGATTTCCCCATGAAATGTATTTCATTGGAAAGAATGTAAAATGCACATTTATATTTCTATGTATTCACAAAATATAAAGACAGAGGAGTAATAGATTTTGGACCCTCCAAATGAGTTTGAGGATCACATATACTCAAAACTTGATTGACAGTATCTGCCACAATTTCCCTCAACAAAATGGGCATAACCAAAATTTAAAATTTTAGCTTGGTTACTAAAGTATCATACTTAATGGCAAGATTATAACAGAAGCTGTCTAAATGTTGAGTGACCATAGTAATAAGACTTGCCGTAATAAGTCAAACGACTTGCTTGCTTCACTTGCCGAAATTTATATGCTCACACAGGAATTCTTGAAGGATTCTTAAAAAAAATAATAATATGAACTAATCGAATACATAATACTGATGATGTACGTAGACCTTATGTACATTACTTAGCCAGAGGCGTAGACGTGGTTGTATTTGCGTTCACAACGCAGACGTTTTCTGGGCGGAAAGGCTCCTAAAGTGGCATTAGCTCGACAGAAAAGGAGTACCATCTGAGTGGAGTATTTGTCCACAAGGTGACCAACAATAGCCTAACATCAAATAATAATTCCTGCCTGATAATCTTACCAGCATTAATGCATTGAACCCCGTAAAATCTCAACAGTTCAAAGCACTTGGGGCTCTAGTACTAGAATGTGTAATATCTCCCAGGAAGTCCCAATGTTGCACCTTTCCTAACACAAGACATCAAAGACAAAATACACTTCCTCCAGACTGTCCAACTTTATTCCAAAATAACCAGAATGAACTAGGTGACTTCGTAACTGAGATAGTCAACCAAAAGACAAGATCTTACAAAGCCGACTACCTATGGACTGTCCAATTTTATACCACGGAATCGAAAAACTGGGAAGCTTTATGTTTGAGATGTTGGACTATAGAAATGAGATCTTACAAACCCAGAAGCAAGAGCTCAAAAGCCCAACTAACCATAGACTGGCCAGCATATTCCATGAAAACAAAAAAAGGACAACGAAAATTCATAAATGAGCTGTTCAAACTTGGAAATCAACAATAGTTCTTTTTGACAACTGGATGAACTATTCCCCAGAAACTCTGTATGGAACAATTTGAAATATAATGTGTTTACTTAATGTGGGTCTTCTGGATACTCTCCCACAGTTAGTGCTGTGTTTATCTTAAGTGCGTCTAGCCTGTGACGCCAACATAGCATGGACAGTTGGTTTTTTGTTTGCATTAGCTTTGTCAAAATTGTTTGCAAACATTGCAAACTGTTCCTTAATTGACAATTGGGATTTTCAAACTGAGATGTCTACACATTTATAATAAAAGTTCAGTTCATGAGTTACCCCCTTCACTAGTCGCATTTCAAAAATAAATGAAAATTCATTTAAAATGTGCTTCTTTCATTATTTTTAATTCATCAACTACGTCCCATTTACCCTCCATCACTAAGACTGAGAGAAAGTTATTATTCAGTGTTGATACAAATAGCACATCATTGGCTTCCAAAATTCCTCCTAATTTGAGCTAGAATGATTCCCTCTCACTTCTTAGACGCAATACCATATAATCACATGTAACTATATGGATGAATTTGGTGACTATTTTCTATACCCATGTGCTACATCATCTCTTGTGTGATTGCTTACTTTTGGTTGTGTTTTGTACAACATCATATCTTGTGTATGACATTGAAACTACAATTTTTTGCATCTATTGTCACCTATGTTGTTGTACTACATATGGCCACGTATGATTCCTTTTATCGTTGCCTTCTTCTATATAACCATCACCTCATTTCTTCCTACTTTTTTAGTATTCTTATTTCCTCAAAAGGTTGGTCCTACACTAACCCTACAACTCTTGTATGATTTTTGGCTTCTATGCATATGTGAAGTACTTCATAAATTGCCCCCTTAGAGAGACAATTTTGATACCATGGTAATTCTTACCCAGCTTCTGGCTAATTATTTTCTACTAAATTCCTTTCTATAAATTAATTACTTTAGTAGATAAACTCAAAAAAAGCATTGTTGCAATTTTAACATGTACATAAAAGGTAACAACATACGAAAAATAATGACACCAATCTCATACACATGCACACATAAATATTTTCCCTTTAAATATGTTTTTTCATTAGATTAATCTTTAGCATATTGATGAGCACCAGTATTGCAGCAAGAGTGCTACAACTCTTGGGGCCACCAACTTTACTTTATCAACCCGGGGTTCGTACAAACTTGGAGGTGATAGTGTTGTATACACAAGTAAAAGCGATGGGTTTGCTCTTTGTCACTGCTCAGCTGACGATAGACCACTAGGGTTTTTCAATCCAAACTTTTATGGATTCAAAAAAAACTTGATTACTAATGAGGGAAAGAGAAATCTACTCTAAGAGAAAGCTTGTTTACTGCAGTAAGGAAAAAGACTGAAATGAAATTCTAAAACACACCATTTTCTAACTAACTACTAAGAGGCTATGCTTCAAAGGAATGCTAAGTTAACATGTATGCAATCCCACTATCCTAAGCATGAAAATTGAAAACATCAAACATTCTACTACTATTCATATAAATGACTAAAACAAATTTGTTTTTCTTTTTGTCCTTTTTTTTATGTGAAAGTGTGCAATCTAATCTCTTTTGGTGAGGTTGTTGGTGGCTTAGGGATGCTGGTGAATTGGTAGAAGGTTGGGGAGACCAGTAGGTGACATTTTCTAGCTTCCTAGAGGCTTTTCCCTCAATTCGGCCTCAAAATAGGTCACTACAGGAAAACCTACAAGATGTCCTAATGAGTTCTACAAGATATCCTGAAAACCTACAAGATCCCCTGTATTTCTACAAGATACAACCGAGAGCAAAAGGATGGGTACTGAAGGTGATGGAAGGTGGTTGGTGGATGGAATGAGGCAAGGGAGTGCCTAGGACCACTTCAGAACTCAAAACCAAGGTTGGGAGATTGTTGGATTTGCTCAACAAGATTGGAGAAGTTTCCTTATGTAATGACGAAATTGGTGAGGGTTTTAGTAAAAGCAAAGAATGATCATGGATGGATGAAGTTGGAATGAGGTTGTTGACTATGAAATCTCTCTCTACTTCTGAAACACCTGTGCTACATCAAGCATTGACATTTACCCAAAAATCATGTAAACAAGAAGAATTTCAATGATCTAGGAAAACATAATTTCATGGTCTAACTGCCTAATTCATGCATGAGGAAAACTTGCAGAATAAGATGGAACATGGATGAGATATAATGTAAGACTGAATATAGAAGAAATAATAACTAAATCCTACTCTTGCAAACTAATCAAATGCTGGCCTAAGTACAGAAAACCCTAAATTCCATGAGAAACTAGAATTCTATCTTTTTGGGGTTGCATAGGAGTTCTTCCTCAAACCATGATCCCTGAAGGAAGGAGTGTTGAAAATAGAAACACGAAATGCTAAAAATAGAAATGATATAAATAATATTGCTATAATTAGCATCTTAGATACCAGTGTTGGAAATAACAACAAGGAATGATAAAATATAAATTCTAAAAATAACATTTGCTATAAATATCATTTCGGGATAGATTCCAATTTTAATTAGTCCCTGAATTAAAATTGAGAATTAAAATTCGAATTTGGTCTCAGCAGCTGTCTGAAAAATAATTATTTAATTCATCTTGAGTTAATTAGTTGGAGAAAATCAAACATGAAGTCTTTGTGAAGACATGCAAGAGTTATCCCTTTGAGTTGTAATTAGTTAGCTCAGTTAACTGAGTTAAGTCCAGTTAGATTAGTTCCAACAGTTTGTGGAGCTAATTGTGAGTTCAGTTAGTTAATGCATGCATGCATGTAACTACTACACTTCAGATAACTGAATATTCTCTCATAAATAACTCATGCATGTAAGTTCAGTCAGAGACCTAGTTGAGATCAGAGGAAGGGACAATGTACTATCAGTTGGAGGAATTTTCCTATAAAGGAAACTCATCCATGCAAAAGGAATTATCTCCTTCAGGACTATGCAGTTAGTTTTCAGTTTAATGTGTTGTGTGAGAGGTAAATTCACACAGGTGGCAACACTAAAACCTAGGAGAAGTTGCGCAAGGAAATAGGAGGCTTGGAGGGCAGAGGAGAAGGTTCTTGAGAAGCCTTTGACTATCTATGAGCAACAGAGGGATTGTGCTGAGAGCTGGATGGCTTGTTGATATGATAATCACCCTATGAGTGACGTCAGCTAAAGATTTATTAAACAAGAAGGTATTATAGACCCATGTGCCGGTGTTTGTTTTGTGTTATTGAAACAACGGATCGATCATATTACCAATACACAGAAAATAAATGGAAATACAACAAAGAAATACAGTAAGCAACACAAAGGCACAAGCAATTTTTAATAAGGAGTTCACCCTATTCTCCAGGGCTACGTCTCTGGTCCAGCTTTAGTGGTGGCCTTGTTTTATTATGTCTTTGAGCAGAGAAATTACAATACAGGGACTCAATATGAGTTCTCCTGAAGCAGATTTTGCTTGGCAGGGTGGTTCTTGGATTCCCCAAGCCACTTGGAGTACACAGATTCTTGTTCTTCCTACCAGCTCTGTGACCCTCGGTATACAGTGGAAAGAGCCAACTGTGATGCTCAATCCAGACAGATTCCTCTATGGGAAGGCTTGAATCTTCAAGCTCTCTGGTGCTCGATGCTGCCTGTGGTCAGCTCAGCCCTTTGTCTCCTCTGCTTAGCTTTACTGCTCTCTGTGCTCAGTCCTCCTCTCAGGGTTTACTGTCACTGTCTCTCTTGGTCGCTTCGACTCTTTGCTTTGAATCTCTTCAAATCCTATTCACTGTCTTTGTTTGTGGCTTTAACCATTCGACCTCCATGCCTATTCGGTTCCTTTCCCACCTGCGTCGATTCGCCTGCCGCCTGTGTGCTTGGAATTCCCTGTTCGGCGTCAGCATGATTGCTCGGGAAGTAGCCACGTGTCTTCACTGGAACAACGCCAACCTGTTTTTCGATTCGTTTCTTTCTCCACTGTGGCAGTCAACGGATTCCAAATCTCTTTAGAACTCGGCTTAATTCCCTGTCAGTTCCGCTCTATCTATTGGGCGCAATCTCAACCATCCGATCTGGGCTCCTCTAGATCCAATGTCATTCGCATGTCGAGCGCGGTTGACTTGCTCGACCGATAACGCGCGATCACGGCGGTTTTTCTCTCACCTCCGCTACCACGTGTCGATCGCTGAGTGTGCTCGCTCCGCTTTTTTCAAAACCTCTTACCATTCAAGGGCACCCCGGGTAAAACCGCCGGTTTCTAGGTTGTGGGTCCCACCTTCGTACGATGGCGCTTTTCGGTTTTCCACCCATGATCCTTTGGCTCCCAACGTGACCGAGTGCTTAGCCCTACCATTTCAGCCCTGTTTACCCAGCGATGCTTGAAAATCAGCTCCTTTTCCCATTCTGGGGCTCCCAGGGGCTACATCGACCTCCTCCGTAGTCTCCATGGGCCTCAGTGGGCGTGCTTTGACCGAGGTCCTCGTTGTTTCGCGCCGACTGCCATGGCCACTAGTTCAGGGTGTTTTCGATTTTTGTTTTGGATTTCATTCGAGATTTGTTCAACCTGATTTAATCATGGTTCTATGACAGTCGTTTATGGATCCGATTCAGATCACGACCTCCCAAATGAAAAGGTTTTGAACCACCAAAAGTTGGTTTTTCTTCAAGCATCGACTAAGTGAGGAAACTGTTGTCTCACTTGTCCAATCTCAATCCACTTCGCACTGCTCGGCTTTGAACCTTTAAGCCCAATTCTGAGGTATTCCACCTATCCACTGTGCCTCGTCCTTACCTTCCTGTCCAACACTGTATCTTCTTGCAACTCATTAAGATATTTAGGTAGTAGTTCATCCACAGAAGGCAATTGAATCTTCTCTTCAGGGTCCTCAATCATTGAAGGTTCAAACAACCTCAAGCAATCTGCATTCATGACTGAGTAGATGTGCATGTAAGCTGGCAGATCAAGCCGAAAAGCATTTTCACCAATCTTGTCAAGTATCTTGAAGGGTCCATACCTGATAGGTTTTAGCTTCTTGCCTTCACCTTGCATCTTGTCCTTGCTTATATACAACCAGACTTGGTCTCCAACTTGAAAACTATGCTCCATCCAATTCTTATCATGCCTAGCCTTGTACTTGGCCTAGCTCTTTTCCAGCTATTCCTGTACTACCTGGTGGATCTCCTGGATCTGTTCAATGAACCTAGTTGCTTTGTCCACATCACTGTGCCCATCAACCATGGTATCTTTACCAAAGACAAAATCAGAGGGAGACCTTGGTATGAAACCAAAGCAGGTCTCAAAAGGAGATCTCTGGGTAGAAGAGTGTTTGGCTCTGTTGTAAGCATGCTGCACATAACACAAGTGTTCATCCCAAAGCTTAGGGTGTTTGCTGCAATATCCTCTCAGTAACTGGATCACTGTCTTGTTAAATACTTCTGTCTGGCCATCTGTTTGTGGATGAAAAGCTATGCTTTTCTTTAATTTGGTGTCCATTAGTTCCCACAGACTGGACCAAAACTTCCCCACAAATCGGGTGTCTCGATCAGATATAATAGAAGTGGGCAATCCAAAATGAACCCATACATGTTCAAAGAATAATTTTGCAGTTTGTTCAGCTGTAATCTGTTTACTGCAAGGTATCAAAATACACATTTTGCTGAACCTATCCACAACAACATATAGATAATCATGACCTTTCCTATATTTGGGCAATCCTCCAACAAAATCCATGGAAATGCTTTCCAAAGGGTGAGAAGGAACTGGAAATGGAGTGTATAAGCCTAGTTTTCTGTTACTTGGCTTGCTTTTAGCACACATAGCACACCCCTTTACATATCTAGAATCTGTCTCATTCATTCTTAGCCAATAGCAGAACCTTTGTAGCTGTGCAACTGTTTTACTTACCCCAAAGTGACCTGATATCAGAGAAGTGTGTGCCTCCCTATTTATCTTTGCTCTCTCAGTTTGTGGAATGCAGAGTTTCCCACAATGATATAAGAGTCGGTCCTTTACATGATAGTCCAATTCTTCTACTCTTTTTCCTTGACTCAAAGTTGCATATACATATTTAAATTCCATGTCCTGAGCATACTGTTCTATGTAGCTTTCATGTAGCACAAAATTATGCTTAAGTATGGTAGATGCATTTATAATGGGTCTAGATAACATGTCTGCAACCTTGTTATGTATGCCCTTTTTATATTTGATGACTAAATGAAACTGTTGTAGAAACCCCATCCATCTGTAATGTCTTAATTGTTGCAACTTAGTTTGAGAGTGTAGGTATTGAAGCGGCTGATGATCAGTATGTATTACTGTTTCTTTGCCCATTAAGTAATGTTTCCACTTTTTCACACTCTGAACTAGTGCATACAATTCCTTATCATAGGTAGGATAGTTAACTATTGTAGGATTAAAAGTCTCAGAATGATAACATATGGGTTTACCGTGTTGTGTCAACACTGCTCCCATGGCATAGTCATTGGCATTAGTTTGGATCTCAAATGGTCTTTGTAGATCTGGTAGTGCTAGTACCGGTGCTGTACTAATCTTTTCTTTCAAGGTGTCGAAGGCTTTTTGCTGTTTGCCTCCCCACTGAAACACCTTGTTAAATCCTGTCAAGGCATGTAAGGGAGTTGTAATTGAGGAAAAATTTCAAATGAACTTCCTCCAATATTGTGTTGCTCCTAAGAAGCTTCTCACTTCTGTAGCAGACTTGGGTTTAGGCCAGTTTATAATGACAACCACTTTAGAGGGATCTATTTTCAATTCACCTCCCCCTACTATGTGACCCAAATAATTTAGAGAGGTTTTGCCAAATTCACATTTGGAGAGTTTAACATAAAGTTTTTCTATTTTCAAAACATCTAATGTCTGCTTAACATGCCTTAAATGTTCCTCCCACATTTTAATAAAAATCAAAATGTCATCTAGATAGACAATAAAAAAATCATCAAGAAAAGGTTTGAGTACATCATTCATTAATCTCATGAAAGTAGCAGGAGCATTAGTTAGGCCAAAAGACATAACCAACCATTCATACAATCCCTGCTTTGTTTTGAAAGCAGTATTCCATGCATCTTGCTCTGCAACTCTGACCGATGGTATCCACTGTGCAAAATCCGGAGCTTGGTGAAATAAACAACTTCTTTCAATGATCTAAAAGATCATCTATGCGAGGAAGGGGATAATGATTTTTGATTGTTATCTTATTCAGTGCTCGGTAGTCAATGCACATTCTCCACGAGCCATCTTTCTTTCTCACCAAAACGATTGGTGACCCACATGGTGATGTGCTAGGCCTGATGAACCCATTCTTGAGCAACTCCTACACCTGCTTCTTGATTTCAGCATTCTCTAAAGTAGAAAACCCGTACATCCCAATGTTAAGAAATGGAACATCTTGCTGCAAAATAATATCATGGACTATTCCCTTTTGGGGTGGCAGACCTTTAGGTTCTTGGAACAAGACATCATGTTCTAAAACAATCTTTTCTATATCAGCTTGCTGATCAGCATTACAGCCCTCAAATACATTGGTTTTATTAGATTTATTTTCCTTTACAACCATCAGTAGAAATTGTTTGAATGAATTTATCATTCTTTTCATCTGTCCTGAGTTTATGAGAGTATAATTATTCTTGAGCTTGTGAGCTCTTACAAAGTATTTGATTCCACCCTTAACAAGTAGATACTTGTTCTCAACACTATAGAGAATAGTCTTTCTATCATACAAGTAAGGACTTCCTAAAAAAATTCCACATATATCCAAAGGAATTACATCTAACTCAACCTCATCTACAAATGCTGACCCAAAAGAAAACTTGAGTTTGCACTATCTAGTTAGTTGTAGTTGTGCTTTATCATTCAGCCATCCTAATGGGTATGGTTTCTTATGAGGTGTAGTTGCTAATCCCAATTTCTTTACAATTGCTTCAGAAATTAGATTTACTTGTGAGCCACTATCAAAACAAAGTATCATAATTTTGATTTTGGAAACAACTCGAAACTATGGAAAAGCTCAATGCCTTTTTTCTCTCATGTTCTTCATCAATAACAGATTGAGCAGAATTACTAGTAAAGATCGCTTCAGATTCTTACCTTTTAATACCTGTGGCTGCAATGATTGTTTCATCTCCCGAGTCTTAACCCAATCTTTCTGAATAGCTGGCAAACAGTCTTCTTCTTGAACTCCGGACCTTCTTAAGGTACTCAAACTCTGGATGCAGAATCCAACATGATCATCATCATGGCATCCTTTTTAATAGTGGTGCTTGAGCTTTGCTTTTTTGTGCAGTGTTAACCTTCCTTGCTTTCCACTTTTGCTTTTTATTTCCTCCTATGCTCTTGCTTAAGTGGGTTGGAGATGGTCTCCAACTTCCTGGATTTCCATTCTTTCCTCTAGCTTCTAGATGAGTAGCTTGTACAAATACCTCATCTATACTAGTGGGATTAAACATGAGGATGGTATGCCTCATGTAGCTGTGTAGACCACCAATGTACTTCAAAAGAGTTTTTGGTCAGTCTAATGAGATACCCAACATCAATGCTCTCTTTCTGAACTCTTGAGTATACCCTTGCACACTTTTCCCTTTCAATTGCCGAAGAATTTGCCAACTCATCATGGCTTGTTGCATGTAGGCCAATGGATAGAACTACTTTTTGATTGCAGCAACAAATTCACTCTAGACAGAGATGGTCTTACCATGCTTCTTCATATCAGCTTGGTTATGCCTTCCCACCAAACCAAGGCAGTTCCTCCTAGGCGTAGGCTTGCCAGCTAAATCTTACTCTTGTCCGAGTCTATGTTTTTTACCCTGCAATATACATCAATTTGTCTAATCCAATTGTCCAACTTTTCAGAATTTAACTCTCCATCATATATACGCAAATCAGATTTAACATCTAACTTAATCAAATATTCTTTCTTACTATGCACAGGGATATTAGGAGGTGTGAGAAAGCTTTCCTCTTTCCCCTTTCCTTTTGAGTGGTCATGGGAATGAGACTCATCGTTTTCTTTATCTTGTTTAGAACCTGATGAATCTTCATCCTTATGCTTTCTAAAGTCCCTATACATTTCTTCTACCATAGCATTTATAGCTAGGAAACTTTCTATGAATTGAGGGTCTGGCCCCATAAAACCTTCCTTTGACATTGTCTTC
>APFE030273171.1:44259-90276 GCA_000404065.3 Pinus taeda | reverse complement strand
AGCCTAGCTTAGCCTAGCCTAGCCTAGCCTAGCCTAGCCGAGCTTAGCCTAGCCTAGCCTAGCCTAGCCTAGCCAAGCCTAGCTTAGCCTAGTCTAGCTTAGCTTAGCTTAGCCTAGCTTACCCTAGCCTACCCTAGCCTAGCCTAGCCTAGCATAGCTTAGCTTAGCTTAGCTTAGCCTAGTTTAGCCTAGCTTAGCCTAGCCTAGCGCCTAGCTTAGCCTAGCCTAGCCTAGCTTAACCTAGCCTTGCTTAGCCTAGCTTAGCCTAACTTAGCTTCGCTTAGCTTAGCTTAGCCTAGCTTAGCCTAGCTTAGCCTTAGCTTAGCCTAGCTTAGCCTAGCATAGCTTAGCGTAGCTTAGCCTAGCCTAGCCTACCCTAGCCTACCCTAGCCTAGCTTAGCCTAGCTTAGCCTAGCCTACCCTAGCCTAGCCTACCCTAGCCTAGCCTAGTTTAGCTTAGCCTAGCTTAGCCTAGCTTAGCTTCGGCTAGCTTAGCTTAGCCTAGCCTAGCTTAGCCTAGCTTAGCTTAGCCTAGCCTAGCCTAGCTTAGCTTAGCTTAGCCTAGCTTAGCCTAGCCTAGCTTAGGCTAGCTTAGGCTAGCTTAGCTTAGCTTAGCTTAGCCTACCCTAGCATAGCCTAGCTTAGCCTAGCCTAGCCTAGCTTAGCTAAGCGTAGCTTAGCTTAGCTTAGCCTAGCCACGTTAGCCTAGCCTAGCCTAGCTTAGCTTAGCTTAGCTTAGCTTAGCCTAGCTGAGCCTAGCCTAGCGCATAGCTTGTCCTAGCCTAGCCTAGCTAGCTTGGCCTAGCCTAGCTTAGCTTAGCTTAGCTTAGCTTAGCCTAGCCTAGCCTAGCCTAGCTTAGCCTAGCTTAGCTTAGCTTAGCCTAGCCTACCCTAGCCTAACCTAGCCTAGCTTAGCTTAGCTTAGCTTAGCTTAGCCTAGTTTAGCCTAGCATAGCCTAGCCTAGCGCCTAGCTTAGCCTAGCCTAGCCTAGCTTAGCCTAGCCTTGCTTAGCTTAGCTTAGCCTAGCTTAGCCTAGCTTAGCTTCGCTTAGCTTAGCTTAGCCTAGCTTAGCTTAGCTTAGCCTAGCTTAGCCTATCTTAGCCTAGCCTAGCCTAGCCTAGCTTAGCCTAGCCTAGCTTAGCCTAGCCTAGCTTAGCCTAGCTAGGCCTAGCTTAGCCTAGCCTAGCTTAGCCTAGCTTAGACTAGCTTAATCTAGCTTAGCTTAGTCTAGCTTAGCTTAGCCTAGCCTAGCCTAGCTTAGCCTAGCCTAGCCTAGCCTACTCTAGCTTAGCCTAGCCTACTCTAGCTTAGCCTAGCCTAGCCTAGCCTAGCTTATCCTAGCCTAGCCTAGCCTAGCTTAGCCTTGCCTAGCCTAGCTTAGCCTAGCCTAGCCTAGCCTAGCCTAGCTTAGCTTAGCCTAGCTTAGCCTAGCCTACCCTAGCCTACCCTAGCTTAGCCTAGCCTACCCTAGCCTACCCTAGCCTAGCTTAGCTTAGCCTAGCCTAGCCTAGCTTAGCCTAGCTTAGCCTAGCCTAGCTTAGCCTAGCCTAGCCTAGCCTAGCTTAGCTTATCCTAGCCTAGCCTATCTTAGCCTAGCTTAGCCTAGCCTAGCCTAGCCTAGCCTAGCCTAGCCTAGCCTAGCTGAGCTTAGCCTAGCCTAGCCTAGCCTAGCCTAGCTTAGCTTAGCTTAGCTTAGCTTAGCCTTGCCTAGCCTAGCCTTGCCTAGCCTAGCCTAGCCTAGCTTAGCCTAGCCTAGCCTAGCTTAGCTTAGCTTAGCTTAGCTTAGCCTAGCTTAGCTTAGCCTAGCCTACCCTAGCCTAGCCTAGCCTACCCTAGCCTAGCCTAGCTTAGCCTAGCCTAGCCTAGCCTAGCCTAGCCTAGAAAACGTGGCCCTAACGTTTTTCGACAGGTTGAATACGTGCCCCGCAAAAAAATGTAATTTAAAGCCTCGCTGCCGGAATCATAGGTAAATAAGGCCCAACTTCCACAGAAAACGTTATACCTCAACCACCACCAGTGAATGCCTCAGGGTACTAACAAGTCACATGCCAACTATTGTCCCCTGAGATGTACCTACTCTAACAAGGACAAATGTCAGGATTTAGGAAATCCTCCGACACTGCTTTAGACATTCAGGCCAGCTCTTAGGTCTTGGGGGCTACACACTCAACGAATCGGATATCGTCTTGGAATGCAAAGGCAGGTTCAAGAAGATGCATCGTGGTAGCTTCAAAAAACTAAAAAAGGCTTGGGAGTGACCAACAGGCCAAAACAACATGGGGATTCAATAGATTTTAGCCATAGAAGTGATATTTTAAACCACAAGCACCATTATTTAATTCTACATGATAAACAACTCAGGGAAAATGGATTTGCCACTAAGGGAGCGTTGTTTATAAGCATTTTCCCATAACTGCAAACTCTAGGAAGTAGATTTATTGGCCATTTAAACTAGATCCAACGAATCTCATTGAACACCCATGATGCAAATCAACACAATAAATGCAACAGCAATAGTTGGGAGCTTTTATTTTAACAATGCAGCATAGCTATAACCTGATTTACAAACAACAACAAAAACCTTCATTCTAACTTGTAACAGAAATGACACCCAAGCGTTGGGCTGATTTAGCTCTATCCTGGGTTTTTCTTATTACCCATTACATCAACAATGTTCTCAAGAAGAAACAAAATGGCCTTGGGAAAGTTAATTCACCTCTATCCCGTTGAAATTTCAGTCTATGGCAATTAATGCAAAACCAAAATTTCATCTCTTACTAGATGTTTCCCAGATTTGATTCCTATGAACTTTCAGCCTTGGGGTTGATATGAAATATTAATTTGCATCAGAAAACAACAAATAATATTTCACTTCACAAATTAATATGGATAAAAAACTATATTTCGGTATATATATATATATATATATATATATTTATTTATTATTAAATATATATAAAACGTGTCCCCTGTGTCCTGTTTCCAGGTCGCTGCGTTTCGTATTGAATACTCGTATTTACGTGTCCTCCGTGTCTCGTGTCCTCGTGTCATGTGACTTAGGTGGCCATTGTCCGAGTCAAACTTGTAGTGCTATTGGGTGTGAGCACAATTGGTCTGTTTTTGAGAGGATTCGCACAGATCAAAAACGATTAAATGATCTAGTCTATGTCCAATACAACCTCTAGCTCAGACGCAACCAATTGTTGAATAAAAGACCTGATTCAGATTGGGTAGTGGAGAGTCATGCAGCAGAGTTTGATTCTAATGAGGATTTTGATTTGGATTTACACAGGGAGGCATCATTCGAACATGATGTTCAGTTGAATGCAGATCTCGATCCACTTGTACTACCAGCCTCAACCTCACAGCCAGCAAGGACTCCAGTTGCAGGCGCTTCCTCTGCTCAGCCACGACAGAAGCACAGTCGCATATCTTATATATCTCAACTTGCATCTGTTGCACAGCCTGCTAGTGCTACCACTTCTACAGTTGCAATTGGAGATGATGATGATGAGGAGCCATGGGGCCCCCTATCTGACTCTGATGATGATCCAGAGATTGATCCACATGATCTTGGCTCCTCTGGCAATAGCTACTAGCCAGTGGCCCAATAATACTGGTCACAGTTTACTTTTGTTGTAGAGGCCATTTCTAGCCTCCTTGGTTATGTGTTTTTGTTTTGAATCTTTGATCATGTATGTATTGGACAGTACACTAGGTGCCATTTTGATATAATGGATATATTCAGGAGCCTACTTTGATCATATGTTGTCTTCCATCTATATTCTAATGCTGTGTGTTTGGAAACATGAATGAAAATCTTTAAAATAATGTTTTTTTATAAAAGAAAATAAATATTTAATGTATTTTTTTACCACGACCGAGCCATTGAAATCGAGCCAGCCGAGTCAATACCAAGTCGGAGTCGACCCTCGGCCGAGTCAATACCGAGTCGGAGTCAGAGTTGGAGTCAACCCTCGGCCGAGTCGATGTCGGAGTCAGAGTTTTAAAACATTGGTTTATGGATGGATATACTCTTTTTGTCATGTAAGTGCCCTTTTCATGCGAATTTCATAATGGTTCATGTTTAATGTATGGAATGTTATGTCATGATTTTACTTCTGCCCTAAAAACTAATGTGAATTTATAAAACACTTGTAATCTTGGCCCTTGGATATGTTATTCATCTTGGCAAGAAGAATAAATTTTCATAGGGGTAGGTTGTGCACCTTTTACCTTGAAACTCCATCAAATCTTGCATATCGAAGTATAAAGCTCTAAAGTTGTCGTGTAGTTGCATCCATTATTAGTGAAGTTGCTTCTTTAGGCCTCTTTGAAGAGCGAAGATCCCAAATCTTGATCATTTGACTCTAATAATCAGGCATTGGTCCTAGATCCTTGATGGTCAACCCTAAAACTACATTTCTTCAACCTTTTCTTATTTTTTTGCCCTAACCCTAGAAGGCCAACTAGGGCCTAGCATGAATTGCATTAGAGACATCTCCCTGCAGTGCAAATTGGTACACTACTGCGCTGTCATTTTCTCTAAGTGCTCTTAAAGTTTCAAGCAATTCCCGTGGCTAGTTTGAGAGAAATCTCAAGCCCTAGTTCCAAAATGATTTCTATTCTTCACCTTCTTTGGTTAGAGGCATTTCTAGGGTCATTTGCTCTTGAAAACTCATTGGAAGTTCACCTTTCTTTGACCCTTCCTTCTAATCCTTGCTTGACTTAGTCATAGTGTTGATGATCACCCCAAACCCTAGGCCTTGCTTGGATCCCCCTGGTCTCTCTCTTCTGGTCCTAGCCTTTATAAGATATATATTTCACAAAACCTAAAGAGAATTCCTCCTCCCTTTCTAAGAAACCTTGATCTAGGCATAATTCTTCTATTGAATATCCTTTCACTTAGGTCTAGGCCTCCTTCTTTTGAGCCTTTCTTGGAGAGCCCTTCTTTTGCTTCTAAAACAAGCAACCTATTATTGACTTTATCATTCTAATGATTTCCCACCATACCAGAACTCCTCCCATCAGTGAAAGTCCGTAAAAAGCAAGAGACATCAACTAAGGTGACAGTGGATCCTTGTCCTGTTGTTGCCACTTGGCATAGTAGTAGTCCCTGTGGAACCCCCCAGCACCCCTACTAAATTGAGCAGTAACAATAACCATAGGGCCAATGTAGCTAGGAAACAGAAGATCAGTGACCAAATGATGGAGAATGATGCTAGAATTTCTTCATAAATTTGAAAATATGAAGAAGATGCTCCAATTTATTCATTGATCTCATCATTATGTACTGGGAATACACAATCATTATATTAAAATATTTTTATTAATAAATAATAATTTCTAGTCAAAATGAACTGTTTGTTCTAACGTTCAAAAACTAATTCTCTACATCGCTATCCCTATTTAATCTGATGCCATGATCTGATTCTCCATCTTGTCCTGATGATGAACCACGCTAGATGGTTCAAAACGCGTCAACAAATGAATTTTGATGTGATCTTCTCCGAAAAAATTCTTGCAACTAAGTACACAATCTATCCAAAATTTCCAACATAAAAAATCGCATTTACAAATGGGAATAGAAACTATCAAATAATTTTTCATTCCAATTCTTCACCCTGCATTATTAAGATTCAGTTATTGACGAGATGAAATGACCCTAGGAGTAGTAAGACTGAGTGTGAAACAATGTAATCTACAACAAGAATAACCAAACTATACTGTGCTAAGGTAAGGTGTTCTTCTGATGCCCTGTATTACTTAGGCTAAAAACCTGTGCTCTGAGAGATAACAACACCTAGGTTTGGGGAAGATGAATGAATGCTAGTGTAATGTAACGGAACTGAACGATCCCACCCTTTATGTGTCAGTTACGGGCTGGGCTTTCCTTTCGTCGGGGAGGAGAGACCAGCATCAGATGATAAAGAAAGGCTGACCATTGGGAGGAAGAGTCTACCCAGTACAAGGGCCTAATTATGACAAAAATACCAAAAATTTTGCAGTTCTTTTCCTCTGCCAATGTTGAGGCCGTGTTTGAGGAAGCCAAACGATCTGAAAATAAAAAATTAAGAAGATTAGGGGGGAAACGCAGTAGAAAGAATGAGAGGATATCAATGAGAGAAAAAATGCAAATGTCAAGCCAATGCTCCAATTTGTCCACTGATCTGATCATAAATAATCACATTCACTGGGTAATCTGGGAATAAAAACTAGCAAACACTCTCTCCTTCCAGTACTTGAATCTTCATTATTCAGATTCCATAATTTAGTAGAAGAAATGACTTCGGGAGGAGTAAGAATAAGTGTGAAAGAATCAATCTCTGCTTTGCTCTGCTCCGCTCCAGCCCTACATATAACTCTCATAAACCCTAGTCCCTACATATAATTCTCGTAAACCTAGCTCCAATGTAAGTGAATAGATTCTGTTTGAGGATATCAAAATGCAATTCTGGGTTTAGAATCAACTTAATTGTTTTTTGAATTTCAAGATTATACAAACACCCTAAAATGGAACACGCTGAAGTGTTTTGCTTGACTTGAGTTTTAAGACTGCATTTCATTATGATTAATTTTGGAGAGGAATAACACGCTAACCTAATCCTCATCCCTATTTTTATAATTACTTAGCAAGAAATTTAGAATTACTTCTGTATTTTTATTTTAACTGTAAAGTTTGAAATCTACAAAACAAAATTGCTATCATAAATGCTATCAATTGTAACAACACATGCAAGAAGATATTGAGAAGGAACTGCAACTTACCTTAGCAATATTTCTCCATAGCAGTGATGCTCACTCTTCCCTTTGCACAGTCTCTCTATGTTAGCAGATGCTTTAGAAGCATAAAGAAATAAACAAACAAAGCACCATCAGCCAATAAAAATCTAGAAATAAATCAATGAATTACGTACAGATTGCAATTGTTGTTAATTGAAGAAAATAAAATATGAATAACACCACAAATAAGCACAGGGAGGTGTTGGGAAGCTGCAATGTACCTTGTAGAATACCATTCTGCCATTTGCACTTAGAGTTATGCAACCTTTACATGGCTGAAGAAGAGCATCAAACAGAGAATCAATAAACAAAAAAACACCATTAACCCAAAAAGTCTGCAAATAATTAAGGTTATTAAAACAAAAATGAGAAAAGTAGATATGTCAATTGCTGTTGATAAATCAATGGATTACGTACAGATTGCAATTGTTGTTGATTGAAGAAAATCGAATATGAATAACACCACAAATAAGCACAGGGAGGTGTTGGGAAGCTGTAATGTACCTTGTAGAATACCATTCTGCCATTTGCACTTAGGAGTTATGCAACCTTTACATGGCTGAAGAAAAGCTTCAAACAGAAAATCAATAAACAAAAAAACACCATTAACCCAGAAAGTCTGCAAACAATTAAGGTTATTAAAACAAAAATGAGAGAATTAGATAGGTCAATTGCTGTTGATATTAAGAAATCAAATCCAATTAAAAAATAAACCCAGATCTCCCTCACCTCATCCATCCAACTAGAAGAGGAATGATTGTCTTGGCCGTTTTCGTTATGCAAAGGAACGTCCCAGAAATAACTCATTGGCTCTAGTACTCTTGCAGTCCAAAGACTATCGCTCCCCTCAAGGATTTGATTGTGAGCTTTCTCAGCTGGTGAGACCCAAGATTGCAAAATTTTGAAAGTATTTATCAGGATCTGTTGTCAGCCCTGCAGCAGGAAGGCCTCCTTGCTCTTTTGGAGGGAGATAAAGATATCTATGAAAATGACAATGAAGACTCCTGAAGGAAGAGTGCCCTATGGTGCTAAATGAAGAAATAAATGAAGGTGAAGCGTCCCTAGACTAAGATGTCTTGGCTGTCAATGAAGACAATGTTGTTGAAATTCAAAATAAAGGCATTAAACAGCCACTAATGATTTTGAAGCCCCTATTCATGATGATAATGATGGTTTTACAGATGAAGCATTAGAAGAAGACTTTCAGGAACAATTGGAAGAATATGATAAGGAGTTGTTGGCTGTCCTCCAAAAAAGGGACCTACTGTACCTTTCTGTCGAAGATGACAAGGCTGTTTTTAAAAAAATTGCAACAGATCCACAGTAAGAACATCATGGCACTGGTGTTCTAGATCAAGAATAGAATAATTCAAAGAACGATGGCATTGATCTTATGAACGGCAATCCTCTTGAAATCATGAGGAGGTTGCTATAGATCTAGCAGAACTATACAAAAAAAACACTAGTGAACACCTTGAACAAGATTTATCCATTGCACAAAGTTGAGACAAGTCATATTTCCTGTGTTCTGACTGTTCTCCAGATTTTGATGAAGAGGTTGGCCGTGACCCTAAAGAAAAAAATGATACAAGCCAACATATCCTGAAAATGCGAGTGACAAAGCATGCCCACAATGGCGTTGATAAAAATTCAAATGGACCATGCTTCGAAAAGCCACTAAGCTTTGATGACAGTCACATAAAAACAAATGGGATGACCCAAGAAGGGAGCAGTCTGGTGGCGCACATGATCAGGGAAAGTGGTATTCCGATGCCATAAAGGACAAATTTGAACAATCTGATGAATATGACAGAGTTGGCCAGGAATTGGTTAAATACTATAATGACGCCTAAAATGAGTGTGCATTTGACTTTGCAAATGATGAAGCCCTTGGGATGTTATTGGAGCAAAAGCGCAAATGCTATTTTGCAAGTTTTGAAGGTTCTCCAGTATATGATACCGAAAAGGAAGCTGTTGTTGAGAAGGTCAATCACCATGATAGCATAAAAAATGAGCTGAAACCTCAACTTGGTCCAAATAATGACAAGGACCTTGAGCCAAAAAAAAATTATGGCAAGAATATTGATTCTTTCTCTGAAGATATGGATTTAGATTCGGCAATGAACTTTTCACTTGCTTTGGATTCCCACGTTAGCATAGCTGATAAGATTGAAATGAACTTCAGATTGGGGAAGAAGAACCCTCGATTATTTCTCTCAGGCCATTGTGCAAGAAGAATTCAAAAGGCGTGAATGAAAGTATAGGCCAGCAGCTCAGGTTGCACGATGGAAATGAGGGCTCACTGTATAATAAGTGTCTTTTGTTCCCAGCAATCAGCCAGGATGCACAATAATAAACTAGATAAGAGTGCTGAGCCGACCCATACGTGGAAACCGTGGGCTGACCTGCATTGTTTTGAAGCTAATCTAGAGCACTATTTGGCCCGATCAATGTCATTATAGATGGTTATGTGTGTTTGAATGTTTTTTGAACATGATTTGGAGACCCTCATATGCACCTTTCAGGGAAGTTTAGAGTGTTTTGATCGCCTTTTATGGATGATTCGAGTTGTATGCTTAAAAGATCATTGGAAGTAGAGTATTGCTTCAGGGTTTTGTGTCTACTTTTGAAGGTTCAATTAAGAATGCCTAAACCTAAACCTATACGCTACATCATATTGAATGCCCAAGCTAGCCGATTGAATACATGGGTAGTGATCGGGTCCCACCTTACACGTCAGACGAAATAAACCAACACTTTGCTTGAAAGCGCGGATAGTAACATGGTCTCAGTGTACACATCAGATAAAATAAAGGAGGGAAGATGTAATAATTTTCTAAATCTGTACGTAGAAAAGGGCAGTGCGGCCATGTCTCAGTAAGCCAAAGATCCGGAAAATAAAAATGAAAAGGTTAGGCAGAATGACGCACTAGAAAGAAGGAAAATATTTTAATGAGAAAACAGTGGGGCCAATGCTCGAAGTCATTATGAATACTCACAGTACCAAAATTCTGATACGAATAATTACATTTACTAATGGTAATATGATAATAAAAAACTACTAAACACTGATTCCATAATTTAGTGGAAAAAAATGACTTCAGGAGGAGCAATACAAAGGAAGTAATCTCTCATCCACTCCGCTCCCGTCCTACGTATCTCTCGTAAGCCCTACTCCAGTTGCACATATAAATCCAGCTCCATTTTAAGTGAACAGATTTTATTTGAGGATTTCCTAGAAGCAATATCTGGGTTTAGAATCAAACGAATTGTTGGGCTCAACTTTTGAATTTCGACATTATATAGAAACCCTAAAATGGAACACGCTGAACTATTTGTTTGCCTGGAGTCTTAAGGTTGTTTCATTATGATTGAGTTTGGAGAGGAATCACTGGCTAACCTAATTCTCATCACTATTTTATAATTACTTAGCAAGAAATTCAAAACAGCTATTGTATTTTTAATTGTAAATTTTTAAATCTACCAAACAAATTAATATCATCAATGTTATGAACTGTAACAACCCGAGCAAGAACATATTGACAAGAAACAGCAAGGTACCTTGGGAATATTGCTCCACAGCAGTGATGCGCACTTTGCCCTCTGCTAAAACTATATATGTTAGCGGATGCTCTGGAAGCCAAAAGAAATAGACAAACAAAGCACCATCAAATAAATTAATGAATCACTTAGATATTGCAATTATTGTTAATGGAAAGAAATCAAATCTGAAAAAAGCACAATGATGTAGTAGGAAGGAGCTACAATGTACCTTGGAGAATATTATTCCGCCATCTACACTTCGAGTTATGCAACTTCTATATAATCGAAGAAAAGCTTCAAACGGGAGAATAAATAAACCAAAAAACACCATTAACCCATAAAGTCTGCAAGGGTATTAAAATAAAATGGAGAGAATTAGATATAGCATTGTTGTTGATATTAAGAAATTAAATCAAATTACAAACGGACCCAGATCTCCCTCACCTCACCCATCCAACCAAAAGAGGAATGGAGATTGTCTCCCTCACCTCACCCATCCAACCAAAAGAGGAATGGAGATTGTCTTGGCCTGTTTATTTCAGCGATCGAACGCCCCAACAGTAACTCTGCCTCGGGATCGATTCCTCTTTGCTCTTCAAAAACTTTTGCCTCTTTTTCCCGGCTGTAATTTCTATATAGTCCAAGAAAAACTTCAAACCGAAAATAAATACACAAAAAAACACCATTAACCCAGAGAGTTTGCAAGGCTATTAAAACAAGAATGAGAGAATTAAATAAGGCAATTGCAATCGATATTAAGAGATCAAATCAAACTACAAACGGACAAAAAAACCACCATTAGCCCAGATAGTTTGCAAGGTTATTAAAACAAAAATGAGAAAATTAGATAAGGCAATTGCAATTGATATTAAGAAATCAAATCAAATTTCAAAAAGACCACCATTAACCCAGAGAGCTTGCAAGGTTATTAAAACAAAAACCAGAGAATTAGATATGGCAATTGCTATTAAGAAATCAAATCAAATTACAAACGGACCCAGACCTCCCTCACCTCATCCATCCAACCAGAAGAGGAATGGAGATTGTCTTGGCCGGTTTGGTTCAGCAATTGAACTGCCAGAAACACTTACGCTTCGGGATCTTTCTCTCTCTGCTCTTCTTCAGGAAAATTTTCCTCTCTGTTCTACTCTCTCATTCACAGACGTCGATTTCACAAACACACCGTGCGTAATCACAACAATAACATACAGCACAAACCTCTATAACAATAACAATTACTTAGCAACAAATTTAGAATAGCTTCTATATTTTTATTTTTAATTGTAAATTTTTAAATCTACAAAAAAAATTGATATCATAAATGTTCACAACACATGCAAGAAGATATTGAGAAGGAATTGCACCGTACCTTAAGAATATTGCTCCATAGTAGTTATTCTCACTCTGGCCATTGCATAGTCTCTATATGTTAGCCGATGCTCTGGAGGCAGAAAGAATTAAACAAACAAAGCACCATCAGCCGAGAAAAATGAAGAAATAAATTATTGAATAGTCACAATTGCTGTTAATTGAAAGTAACCAAATCTGAAAAACGCACAAGGATGCAGTGGGAAGGTGCTACAATATACGTTGTAGAATATTTTTCCACTATTTACACTTGAGTTCAGCAACTTTTACATAATCGAAGAAAAGCTTCAAACAGAAATTAAATAAACAAAAATACACATTAGCACAGAAAGTCTGCAAACAATTAAGGTTATTAAAGCAGAAATGAGAGAATTCGATACGGCAACTGTGGTTGATTTTAAGAATCAAATCAAATTAAAAAAACAAACCCAGATCTCCCTCACCTCATCCATCCAACCAGAACCAGAAGAGGAATGGAGATTGTCTTGGCTGGTTTGGTACAGTAATTGAACGGCGAGAAATACTTATGCCTCAGAATCTTTCGCTCTCTAAGAATTTTTTCCTCGCTGTTCTACACTCTCTCTCACAGGCATTGATTTCACAAACACACCATGCATAACCACAAAAATAGCAATAACATACAGCACAAAGAAACAGGCATAGCCCCACACAAAAAAAAGAAAGAGAACAAAGTTCAAACACGCGGACAAAAAAATGGGAGCGCTCCACACATTCAATCATAACACGCCAAACCATCAACGCCTGAGAGAAGATCAGAGACAGACGAAATATACATTAATGAAATTGTGGATGAGTTCTATATATAGTGAATCATGCCATCTTTTTAGGCTTTTCTTAACCGTTAGCTTTTCTGAAATTTTATTTTGAAAATCAAATTTTCAAGAAAGCATGGGTATTGCTTCAATTCAAAATTTAAAAATAGTTAAAAGATCTCGCGTCCGCGGTTAATTGGAAACAACTGCTGTACACATCAGGTGAAAACCACTTAATAGCTTTGTCGCTCAGTTCTGGTTTTTCTGAGCTTCCTCGTAAATATTCCATTGATAATCATAAGAGCTTCTTTGTAAGTGAGCTCGATGAATCTGTAGCCAAGGTGTATCGGCTACTTTTTCACGAAAATCATGACTACAGTAAAACAATACATTAAAGTGTTCTATTTAAAATATAAATAAGGTTACTGAGAATTTAGTATTTTTAATTCATATTAATAAAATGTATTTATAATATTTTAATTAATACTAATAAAGTGTAATGGAATTTACTTTTCAAATAATACTGACAAGTACTTTACTCTAAAGCACATAAGGTCTCAAATCATTATTTATGCTAAGCCAGATTATAAAAATATTTGTTATTTATTATCCAAAATCATTCTATATATGGTTTTGAAGTTTTGTTATTTATTATTTAAAATTATTATATATATGATTTTGAAGTTATATCTTATTAGCTCTTTTTGTTAAGTAATATAGAGATTAATTTTAAATTTTTTTATAGTGATTAATTTTGACTTATGATTTTTGAATGTTCGATATTATGGATTTTGATGTTCCTAATCATTATAAGTGTGAAGTTTGAAATCTCAAATTATTATATTAATGATAGGTTAAAAATATTTAACTTTTTATATATTTTCTTTTGATGTTTAATAAATAAATTAGTTTTAAATTTTGTCACAAATATAATGATTAGTATTGATTTCTTACATTAATGGTCTTTAAGTGTCATTTATTATGAAACTTTAGTGGTTGCTTGTGAACACAATTGTGTTAGTAAAATTCCCTCAAGACACCACACCTCAAACTAGGATTTTCATCATAAATGTACATCTAACACTTATTTATAAAAAGATGTATATATATCATTTATTCTTGTATTACTTAACAAATAAGACCTAGACGCCAACAATAAAATTGAGAGTAAAACATGCATTAAATCATAGATTTTACATTCAAACATTATTATATGCAATGCCTACTTAAAGGGCTAGAATATGATGCCATGATACTCACACATTGTAACCCTAGAGTATGATGTCACCATAAAGAGAAGGTGTACCATCCCTCCCAAAGTGTCTCAAGTCATCATCATCCTCATTTGGGTTTTGGAACAAAGAAACGCCAATCAAGAAGGCATGAGACCAGCTTGGGGGCATCCTAAGTCCTTTAGGGTACATCATCAATCCTAATAATTCCTTGATTTCTTAGCTCATCATTTCAACATTTAGAGGCGTAGGAGGTGTCATGCATACATGTAAGGGATCCTCGAGGCCTAACACCCATCTATATGTAGGACACATTGTTGCTACAAGGTCATAAGTGATCTCATGCTAAGCTAGACATCCTCTTGAAGGTGTCAAACCACCTCTCAAGGAATATCCAATGCATCTGGAAGAAAACACCTTAGACATACCCTCAAGATCAAGTGAAATCAATACAATTAGGTAAAGAAACCATAAAAGTATCATAATGGACTATATATAGTGCAAAGGGCACCAAAATGCTTCACACGAGCCTTGCCTTCAAATGTCTTTCTAGCTAATGATTTGTAAACAAGTTACCTCTCTTATGTCCAATTAGCCCTATTATTTGCTTCCAACCCAAAGGGGAAGAACAATTCCTACGGAGGCACATAAATCCACGGGTGCATGTAATTGAAGATGGGCATGGAATGGGAAAGAGTGGGGAAAGACTTCAGGGAAGATGTTGTTGTCATGGTAACAACTGAATAAAGTCCAACACTTTGAAAGTAACGATGTGAAGAGGTGGCGATTGTTGGAGCCTGAGTTGCTCCTTTTCTCGATCATAATAAGGTTGTTGGTTGTCGAGTTGATCAATTAGGAGAAAATTGTTCTCCTATGGGTTATCCACTTGGGTTGGTAATAGGCCCATGCATTGACAAGCATCATAACGTATTGCATATTCCTTGGAATCTTTATGGGGTATTGGCCAATAAAAAACTGTGGAGAGGATTTTCCTTGTAGTCCTTTCTACAACAAAATTCCCTCAACATGGTTCATCATAACAAGCCATTAATATGTTATACACCTCATCTTCTCGAACACACGGTTGAATATGTTGACTCAAAAGTCACACTGAGAGGGGACGAGGGGTGAATTATTGTGGGGTCGATTTCACAATCTAGTAATATTTCTTAACCACTAATCCATATAGTAATGAATCACAAACATTATGTCATTAATTATACCAATCCATCATCATATCAGTATCATGATAAGAGCAAATAACAACAAAAGAAAGCACACATCACAAGGAGACACAAATTTTTAGGTGGAAAACCAAATGGGAGAAAACCACCAACTCTTCTTCTGTTAAGTTTTCAATTCTTTTACATCAATTTATAAACCCCAACCTACAAGAGTCAACTACCCCCAAAATATGCAAACTTCCACTTGTGGTAAGCTGCAACCTGATTGTTCCTTCGACCTCAAAGATGCAAGCAATTGTTCATTGTGGGCTACAACTTGATTGAGGCTCCAACCTGATTGAGGCTTCAACCTCCTTTCTTTGCTTCCTTGTGAACCTTTATTTCATCACATTTTCAAACTAGGTCCATGATCATAATATATCATTGAATCTACATATAAGTAATATGTAACAAATTGTAAATACAACCTACACACTTTGCTACTGCCATAAACACTGCCACTATATTAATCACAATCTCTTCAACTCAACCTAAAACCATTGTACTACCATACAACCTGTAATCATCACTTGTAATTCTCGTCACAAAATGTATGTCAATCTCTATTACTAGTTGTCAAAAAAACTCTACTATGGTCACTTAAATACTTTTCCTTCACCTTTTTACTACATGTATCAAAGATGCCTGCAACACGCTTATAACTTTTTCCAAATAAAAAAAAGATCTTATAGTGATCAAACATGAGCCAAAACATTGTCAAACCCTTCTAGTTACGTCTATCTCTAGCCTTAATCGCTAAACTTCTTCCATAATCAAGTTTGAATCAATATTGATCTCAAAAACCCAAAATAACCATATAATACGTTATATTAACTTAAAGGTTCTACATAACTCCTTTTTCCGAGCGCCTTCCAACAATGTGTTGGATTTTGGTGCAGGTCACCCAAAATTATAAACGATGAGACAAAATCGGCTACATATAAAATAAATAAAAGTTAACCCAACCTATTAAATGCCAAGTTCGAACCAACGACCACCAACATACCATGCATACATCCATGCCAACTCTGTTATTGTATTTGACTTGTTATGTCACCTTTGTTGAGTCCTTTTATCATGACAAATTTTAATTCTAGGAGTGGGCCCAACGATGTGACCCTACCTCATAAAAATTCGACATGCCGATAGGGTTTGTTAACTCATCACAAAACCACAATCTATGTGCTTGATTAATCAACCATTTGGTCATGAGTTGACGATGATAACCATACAAGAGTCACTCCATGTCACAACACCAACTATGTAATATAACCTTCTTGCAATGCAAATGCTTGGGGGGTCCACGCCTGACTTGGTCGTGCCTTCGTAATGTATATCAGCCAAATGTGGCCTCTGTTACATGTTACCTGGGATGGTGTGAATGCATTCCATCAATATGCCATTCCAAACTCAACTTTAATCAAAACGAAGGAAAAAACATATTGTTCAACAAATTAGTCAATGGAAGCAAATCAATAGATTTTGTTATGTTAGATTACTAGGATGGGGTTGGCTCTTCAGGTTCATAACAAACTAGAGATTTGTTACTTTGAGATAGAAGCTTCATTATAGACCAGAAAAATACAAGTCTCTGAACTTGGTCACATGAAACTTAACAAAGAGAGTTATTCACCTTTTCATTGATTCTTTTCACACATTTGTTCGGTCATATATATAGAATTTTGGTGGACCCAAGCTATGGGGGAGGGTCAATCATAGGCCCATGGTTTAAGGAGTTAAACCAATTACTTTGTACCAACGGTATTCACCATATGACCATGTTCAATGTTGGACGGAGAGACTCAAAGCTTCTTAACCCATATTACTATAACTGAAGGGTCATTGGTCATTTTTGTGTTGACATCATCATGACATCATAGTGGCCACGTGGAATGTCCTGAGTGAGCCACGTGTCATCCACTTTTGTGCCTATTAGATAGCTTAAAATGACAAATTCGCCAGCCACGTGGCAACCTTTGGTGGCTCCACATCAATGAGTTGACGTCATCCCACCATGTATGCACTATGCCATGTGTTGAACATTAATAGGCCTGTCTCACTCTTCACTAATATGATACCATTTTTCATCAAACGATTGTTCCAATGTGATCAATTAAACCTTCAGCATCTTTCCTACCATACAGTCGTTAATATGTTTGTCTAAAGGTGGATTCACTCCCAACTTGCATAATGTCTAACAAATTAATATTTTGGGTTTGGACCTATAGTTTGGCCTTTTAATTTTTGCACCAAGTATTAGTGATTTTCAACAGGCCATAACTTCTCGTCCAAGAGGAGTTTTTCTTAGAAGAATATACCATTGGAAAGGTATCAACGAGAACTAGCAGTCGTGTTATTTGTAATATATTTTGAGCATCTTAACGTCATCAAAAACTAAAATAAATTTAAGCACCCATATCGTTATGTAATGAGACCTTGCAAAATTTCAAGTTGTCATATTGCTTCACTAAAAGACTTGTTGCTTCTTTGATCATTAAGGATGGTCCTGTTGTTGTTGTCCGCACATCCCCTTTGACACCAATGACATCTTTTTGTCGCTAATGGCAACACTATGTGAAATAATATCCCCCTTTGTCATTGATGGCAACATCCCTAGACATTGATGGTCATTGGATGTAAAAGCAAATCAAGGGCTCCAGGCAATGTGATGCAATCTCTCCCTACTACAAGAATAAGTGCAATTCCTTCCATCTATCTTGGTGACATAAATGTATGCAATATCTCCCCTTTTGACATCAATGGAAAAGGGTCAAATATATATGTAGGAAGATGTCATGTAGATGAACCTGTATAAGTATTTATTCTTGGATGATCCTATGGACTTGTCATAAATTGTGATCTTGTCTTGCTAACTTATAATCTCCCCTTGAGACCACGCTTCCGTTATAGCCTCCCCTTGTCACTATGCTTTTGTTGCTTACTTGTGACTGTTCATGTTCCCTCCCCTGAAATAATACTACCATTATTGTTGTACTCCACCTGAGATCATGCATTCTTTTTACATGTGAGATATCACCTTCAAAACATAGTCCACATACTCCCTTCATAATTTATTCTTCATGTTTTGATTTAGCAAGTTATGATATTGAAGAATCTTTCTACAAAGGATTAGATCTGAGGAATCATACCTAATCAAGGTCCTCCTTGACCTCTTCTCCATCTACTAGCACTGATAGGAAATTTTCCTATATTGTACCATCTAAAGTTAGGTTTGCAATTTCGCGCTATATGGCCCTCATTATGACATATGTGACATTCAACATTGATCTTCAATACTTGCAGATGTGATTGAGGCATGCTTTTTATTTGGTCCACATATCTCCATCTAGGTACTGGATCATATCAACTATGAATAGTATTTCATTTCTTTCTTCATTGATAGCACTTGCACTTCTTTCACTGTAACTTTGTTCCTTTGAGTAAAAGTTATTTTTTTCCCTGTTTTCCTCTTCTTTTTAAACTTGCATTTGAATTTGGATTCATCGTCACTTTCATTAATCTTAACATAATGACACTGAGGTGCGTAGTGACCAATTATTCCACATTCAGAATAGTGAAAAGAAAACTTAGTTTTACTTTCTCGTTCCTCTTTTGAGCTTTCTAACACCCTCGGCTTCTTCTTCATTAGAATTAATTTGAAGGAAATGGGACTCAATCTTATCTTCTTTATCATAGTTTATCCCAATCCTTGATCATGCAAAATATATATATTATTATCAATTATAATGGCTTTAGGTCTCACTTTAATTGTTTTTATATTTTGTATTTTACATTACTTGGAACCAAATATGACATCAAAGCTTTTATCTCAAATTTGATTGACACTCAAAATATTTTGCTTCAGTCCTTCAATGCCAAGAAAACTTGTGATTTGTTTCTTCCTTCACCGATGGTATTCATGCTTTTTCCAATGATTTTGGTGGATGCACTATTTCCAAAACTTGCTTTTCCTTCTTATATTTATTTAATGTTGATAAATTTACTTTAATCCCCTGTCATGTGTCTTGAACAACCACTATTGGCATACCACTTATATTTTTGATTCTAAGCATATAATAAGATCATAACTTTCCTCCTTATCTATCTTAGATGGGCACTTTTATTTGCAAGCAATTGCCTCATTACCAAATGAATGACATGGAAAACAATAACCATAAAAGAATCTATGGTACGTGGATATTTTCCTCTTGCTACTTTTTTTTTTGGTTTAATTCCTTGGTTGATTGTTTTTCCCCATTTACCTCTATCTTGAGATAGTTGGCCATGTTGTTCTTCCCTTCCAACTACTTCTTGACTTCTTCAATATGTTTTATTAGGTTTTCATTTTCTCTCTTGACTTCATCAATCTTTTTTATTATGATTTCATTCTTTCTCTTGATATCCTCTAGCTCAAATTCAAAATTCATAATTGATGATGCATCTAAGTCCATATTACTTTGACTTGTCTTCTAGTAGTTAATTGTTCCTATATTTGACTTTCTCTTATACCACTTGTTGGCCCAAAAGTGACACCTAGATGGGGGTGAATCAGTGTGAGGTCAATATCACAATTTAGTAATATTTCCTAACCATTCATCCATATAGTAAGGAACCATAAACATTATGGCATTAAATATATCAATGCATCATCATATCAATAGCATGAAAAGAGAAAATGGCAACACAAGAAAGCATCACATCACAAGGAGACATAAGGTGGAAACCCAAATGGGAGAAAACCGCCAACTCTTCTTCCGCTCAATTTTCAATTCTTTTACATCAATATGTAGGCCCCAACCTGTGGGATTAATGTAGGATCATCCTTGATCTTGAGCAATCCTCATCAACAAAAATAAATTTTATATCGAGTTTGTAATAAATATTGCTACTCCCGTGTGTTTTAAAGTTGCTGATAGACCCAACTGGTAGTTGTTGCAACTCATGTAGCTACATTTTATCAAAGCAATGATAGCTCTCGATTTGTTGATACTCATATGATCACATGTTGATACTCTTTATACGTGGGGTTGTTGACACATCCAAAATCAACACTTGTTTGCAATGCTACATGACAAACCCTACTAAATGTGTTGTTGTAACAGCCCCTCGTTAATAGTCCATGTAATAAAAGTTAATAAAGGAAAAATAAGACCACGGTTAAGGGACACTTATTCCAAGATGAATGTTGGGAAAAGATATCCTAGTGGGCATCACTGGATGTATTTATGGCTAAGGGAAATTGGCAAAGGCAATGACTAAGGTATTAAAAAGACAAAAAGGTATTTTGGCGCATTTATTTGTGAAAATAAAGGAAAATAGGAGAAAAGGAAGGTGAAATGTCACAGGTTGCATGTGAGGAGGAAAATGAAGGAAAATAATGGAAGAATGAAGAAAATAGAGGCCTCATTGATAAAAAGGCTTCTGAGGATCAGTTCATGTCTTTTGGTCAGTTTAGTTTTGGAACTCTCTCATTATTCTCCCTCTCTCTCTCAAGGCTCACACTCTTGGACACTTAGAGTTTTCTTGGAGCATTCGAGCTTTGGAGCAAGGAAGCGAAAAGGAAGCAAAGATCGAGCAAAGGAGGAGGAGGATTAAGTAGCTTCAACAGGAATACTTACAAGTAACATATTACATGTGTGATTTCCGAGCTGGTTTTGACATGCATGGCTTTGCATGTTCGTATATGGTTCTCTTGTTTTTGGTGGCATGGTTTTTCTGAGTTATGACAGTGGTTTTCAGCCTTTCCTTACCTTTTTCTAGATAGTCATGGGGTAATGGGATTATTTTTTGGTTTTGAGCTTTGGAATTGCTGGATGGTTTCAGAATCGGGGGCAGAGGTAGTCTCAGGAAACTTCCCAAAGGGAATCCCTTGACCAATTTTGGTGGGATACATGGTAAAGCCTAAGGGTGGTATCTTAGTTTAGGGCCTAGTGATCCAGCGTCGATTGCAGTAAAGCCTGAGAGACAAGGAGACGAACAATTCCTCAACGATAGTGATGGAGTTCGAAGACATTCCAAGCTCAATTTGGTTTTGTGATCTTGGTGCCAGTTTCAGTGAGATCATAGTTTGGTGAGGGTGGAGTTGATTTAACCTTTGGATTCCCTTGGTTGTTTTTGGACTGATTTATCCATGAGATCTGACATTCATGCTTGGAATATGGCACAGGGGTGGCTGGACTAAAGAAATATTTGGTTCATCCATGTCTATGGTCTGGTGGTACGTGGAAGTCCTGAACCTGGTCGGCTCTCACCTATGTTAATAAAAGCTAAGTTCTCTTTCTTTTGTACTTGTTATTATGTGGCCTTAATAGTTGTTATCTTGTTGTTATTTACAAGGTTTGATGTTGGTTATAAGCATGGTTATGTGAATGGTTATAGTCATGTTTATTTCATGTATTTACTTGTAACTAAAAGGATAATAAATGTAAGACCTAATTGATGTAAAAACAGTTAAGGGAAGAGGTGGTGATTCTTCTTTCCAAGTCTCATATGAGTTATCAGTCATTTATGCTCTGTCTTGTATTCATTTCATGTAAATTGCATTGATGCCAAGTGTTTGACAGAATTTCAGTCCCGGTTGGGGATGGTCAGGTCTAGTCCTAGAGTCAGTTGTTGGCTTGCAAGTCTTGTTGTCATGTAATTTATGGATTATGAAACCTACAGGGGTTTCTGGGCAGTGACCCGGATTTTGGGCTGGAAAAGTGGCACAAATACCAGAGTCACAGGCATAAGTCTAAGGAGAAAATTTTCCAGACTCACACATGCCTTGTTGTGCGAGTGTCTAGAACCTCCAAAATGCACCCTTATCCATATCAAGGGAGCGTCCAGGGGTTTAATGGTATAAAACTCAGTTGGACCCAGTGGTTGGTTAAGGGAATGACTGGTATGCATTCTAGGAGTCCTGTAGAAGGTACAAAAGGTCTAAGTTGTGGGTTTCCATCAATTCCACTTCCTTAACTAACACATAGGGAGTTGAATCATATCATAGTAATTTCTCGTCACATGGCTACCTTGGTTGGCCGGTTACTTGGGTAGATCTTGGAGGAGGGTGTTACAGAGTGGTATTAGAGTCGTTTGCTATATTTTTGGGTCATATATGATATCACATAGTAGTATCAGAGCATGGTTCACCCCTCAAACTAGATGGGTTGTGTGTTTGTCATGCATTTATGTCGGTTGCATATGTGTTTCTCGTGTTGTAAGACCATGTGCTTGTTGTATTTGTATGGTATGGGTTATGGTTGCAGTGAGGTTGCCATGGGAAGTTGATGGTGTTGTTATAGAGTGTGTCATCGTGAGTGTATGGTTAATTATACATTGTTAGTATTCACATGTGGTCAAACGTACAATGATGTGGTGGTTGTTGTCATGCATGAGGTCATGGTATGTGTAGTTTATATGGTCATGCATTGATGACTAGACTCTAGCTAGAATGATGATTATATGCTTATATACTTATGTGTTATATTTATATATGCTTTCATGATTATATTATACATGTATTATGCTGATTCATTGATCCTGCAGATGTGGTGTCCTCCCCTAATTATGCTAGGGTGCATTGGTTCATTGTGATTTGGTTTAGCTTACATGATATACGTTGCAAGAAAAATATCAAATATGACTAGCAAGATGTTAGACTATAGTTCCCAAGACTCTCCCTATGGATCAAATGAACGGTGTGGTATTGGGCACTCTTCTGATTTGGCAGACACACTGAGAAGCTTTAAGGAAAAAATAAGGAGTTGTAAAGCAGACAAATACATAATCATATAGGCACAGGATAAACAAGTAGAGGTAAATGCAATGATACTTCAGAGTTTGTCAAAATTGCAGCGACAGGGACCACTTCGGATCAACTAGGAGTGGGGGGACAGAACTAATGGGGCATATGGCAGCATGTTTCATGGTGAGTACAGGTAAGATAAAGAGGACACAATAAGAGATGGCAGGTTCTTGGACACTCCGGATAGAAGGGGTGATAGACACAAGTACTATTCTAGTTATGGTTCTAACAGACATTATGATCGTCATTGTTATCATCCTTACAAGAGGAGTGAAAAGGGATATTTGTTGGATGAGGTTAAGAAAGCAAAGCCACCAACATTCGATGGAGAGATGAAGAAGTCAGAAGTTGCTGAGGCATGGTTGCTTGGGTTGAAGAAATTATTTCAATTGCATAGCTATATTGAGAACATGAAAGCAAAGATAGCCAGTTTCAGTCTTAAGGGAAAGCAAATATGTGGTGGATGTGTGAAGAATGATAAAGGTATTCGAGAGGATGACTTGACTTGGAATGATTCTAAGAGGCTCTTCAAGAAGAAGTATTTTTCAGAAAGGTACTTTGATAACAGATCCAAGGAGTTTTATGGGTTGCATATGGGTTCCATGACAGATGATGAGTATACTAGCAGGTTCTTGGAACTATTCAAATATGTGCCTTACCTCAAGGAGGAGAATGCTAAGGTTCATAGAATCATCAATAGACTACTAGCAGCATACAGAGACCGGATTAAGTTTGATGAGCCTAGATCGTTGGAGGAGGCCATTCGAAAGTTGAAACATTGTTATGAGCAGTCAAAGCGCAAAGTTGAGCCTAAGCATGACTTGAAAGGAAATGAGAAAGTTAAGGGAAAATGGCCACAAAAGCGGGGAATACCTCAAGATGCAGGCAAGAAAGAAAATGTGGTCCCTTAGAAGAAGTTCAATCTAGTTGAGAAGGGACATGGAGATCAGCAGAATAGAGGTGATGGTAGAGCACCATTGCAATGTTGGATATGTGTCAAGGATCATCGTAAGAGGGATTGTTTGCAATATCAGGGTGGTAGACCCCAAATATATAGTTCTCGGGAGGTGCATACAATTGGGGATGTTGGTCATAACATTCCTTAAATTTATTCAGTTGTGGAAAACAGGCAGGCGGATCATCAGGCATCTATCATTGAGATGGATGTTAAGATTTGTGATCAAGTTGTTTCTATTTTGATTGATCCTGGATCTAATTATAGCTATATTAATCTTGGTCTGGTGGATAAGTGTGGTTTGAGAAAATAAGTGCATGCAAAATCTTGGTTGGTATAGTTGGATATAGGTACAAGGAAGAGATTTCACCATTAGGTAAGAGCTTTTGCATTTGAGTTAAATGATATGCCTAAAACATCACATTTGAATGTACTACCGTTGGGATGTTATAACATTCTTTTGGGTATGGATTGTTTTACCTTCACAGGACCAAAGTGGATTTCTTAGACAAGGCCATTAAGTGCCTAGATGATAATAGGGAAAAGATAATTTTGTAGGGAAAGAAGAATCCTACATTAGTGAGGATGGTTACCGCTATGCAGGCTAAGCGTAGTTGCAGAAAAGGTTGTGTGATGTTCGCAGTGCATATATCTAGTGACAAGGGTAAATATGTTGAGGATGAAGAAATCTTCAAGAGGCACCCTATATTGCAGCAGTATTAGGATGTGTTTCCAACAGAGATTCTAGAGCTACCTCCTCACAGGGAAGTATATTTCTCTATTGAATTGGTGCCAAGGGTAGCACCAGCATCGAAGGCACCTTACAGGATGAGTACCCCAGATCTAGTAGAGTTGAGATTGCAGTTAAAGGATATGCTTGACAAGGTATACATTAGGCCAAGTGTATCACCTTGGGGTGCACCAATGTTGTTCGTAAAGAAAAAATATGGTACTCTCAGATTGTGGATTGATTACAGGGAGTTGAATAAGGTGAAAATCAAGAACAAGTACCCATTGTAGAGGATTGATGGCTTTTTCTTATTAGCTTAAGTGAGAAACAATGTTCTCTAAGATCAACTTGAGATGAGGATACCATCATGTACACATCAAAGAAGAGGATATCTACAAGATTTCTTTCAAGACCAGGTATGTGCATTATGAGTTCTTTTTAGTTCCATTCAGTTTGACTAATGCCCAAACTACATTTATGTGTCTGTGTTTGATGAATAGTGTGTTGCATCCTTATCTGGACAAGTTTGTTATTGTATCCAGAGATGACATCTTGATATAATCCAAGAATGAAGAAGAGCATGTCGAGCATTTAGCATCAATGTTGAGATTGCTAAGAGAGCATCAGTTGTATGCCAAGCTTAGCAAGAGAAACTTATTTCAGACAAAGGTGCATTACTTGGGACATGTTGTTTCCAAGGAAGGCATAGTAGTAGATCCAAAAAAGATAAGGGCCATCATGGAGTGGGAAACTCCTAAGAATGTGGATGAGCTGAAATCATTCATGGGATTGGCAGGTTACTATATGAGGTTAATCGAGAACTTCTTACACATTGCATATCCTATGACATCCTTGCAGAGGAAAGGTAAGAAGTTCAAATGGACAGAGGAATGTGTAGCTAGTTTTGAGCAGTTGAACCAGTTGTTGACCAATGCTCTAGTTCTTAAGATTGTAGATCCAGATAAAGTGTTTGTATTGTGTACATATGCATGTAAAAGAGGACTTGGTGGATTCCTTTAGGCAGGAGAGACATGTGGTGTGCTATGAATCCAAGAAGTTGAATGAGCATGAGCAGAACTACTTGACTCACGACCTTGAGTTGGAAGCTATTATTCACGCCTTGAAGATATGGAGGCATTATTTTCCTTGCAGGAGATTTGTATTGATGAGCGATCATAGTGGGTTGAGATACTTGTTTGACCAGCTGAATCTAAATGACAGGAAAGATAGATGGTTAGCTACCCTTAGTGAGTTTGACTTCGAGATGAGATACATTAAGGGAAAGGAGAACCGGGTTGCAGGTGCTCTTAGAAGGAAGGTACAAGTGAATCATATATCAGCTATGAGCTCTTATGGGATAGATTTATAGGATAGTATCTTGTAGGTAGGATAGTGGGATGACAGGTATATGGAGATTATGCATAGGTTACAATAGAGTACATGTACAGGTAGAGGTATAAGTGATCAGGATGTGGGCTATCATCTCGGGAGAGATGCTTTGGTGAGATTTAGGGACAAGATCTATGTGTCAGATTGCAGTGAGCTTAAGAAGCTTATCTTGATGGATTTTCACATTAAGCCATACTCGGGTCAACCAAGATATCAAAAGACGTTGACGATGGTGAAGAAGTTCTACTATTGGCCGAAACTGAAGAAGGAAGTGGCAGATTTCATGGCTAGATGTTTGGATTGTTAGTAGGTGAAGGAAAAATGTAAGCATCCAGGTGGTCTACTACAGCCTATTCCAATTTCAGAGTGAAAATGGGAGGTCATTTCCATGGATTTCATTACAAGTCTTCCGAGGTCAGTGAGACAACCTGATTTTATTATGGTCATCGTCAACATGTTGAGCAAGGTAGCTCACTTCATTCCAATAAAGACAACATATTCAACCAATGAGGGGGCATAGGTTTTCATCAATGAGATTGTGATATTACATGGTGTTCCAAAGAAGATTGTGTCGGACAGGGATGCAAAATTCACTTCCAAGTTTTGGAATGAGCTATTTACAAGTTTAGGTACAGAGTTGGACTTCAGTAAAACCTAACATCGGCAGATAGATGGACAGAAATAGAGGGTCAACATGATCTTGGAGGATATCCCGAGGATGTATGTGATGCACCAATAGAGAAGATGAAAGGAGTATCTTGCATTGATTGAGTTTTCATACTGATTATCAAGAGTCATTCAGGATGAGTCCTTTTGCGACACTGTATGGGCAGAATTGTAATACTCCCATAAGTTGGAGTGATCTAGTGAACAGGGTACTTATTGGATTGGATATGTTGGCAGACGTGTAATAGAAAATGCAGGTTATAAAGAAGAATCTAAAGGCAACACATGATAGAAGCAGAAGCAACTTATGTCTATCATGTGCTTCCTTTAGATTCTTCTTATAACTCTAGTGTCTATCCTGTGTTTATTATAGTCGGAGCCTCAGTTCATATTACAGCAGAAAGAACCCATGCTCAAGAATAAATCCATAAAGAAATTTAAAGTGCAATGGAAGCACTTTTGGCCTAAAGAAGCTACATGGGAGATTGCAGATCAGATGCGGGCCATGTATCCTTATTTGTTTTCCAATGGAGGCAAAGCAATTTTGGTATGATGTTTGGTATATGTTTGGCATATGTTTTGGTGATGTTTTGGTATATGTACATATATATATGGATGTAAATACTTCCACGATCTAAGTTATAAAAATCCAATAAGCAGTATGGTTGTTATCTTGTCATTTTGTCATGATGTTTTGCTTTTGAGTAGGTCATTCATTGTAAATACTACAACAAGCTAAGTTATAAAGCTCCATGGGCAATATGTTTTCTTTTCAGAGGTTTTGTTGAGGTCTTAGTGTGGTTTAACATCGAGGACGATGTTCCCCAAGGGGGAGGGGTCTATAGCAACCCCTAGTTAAAAGTTCATTTAATAAAAGTTAATAAAGGAAAAATAAGACCATGGTTAAGGGACACTTATTCCAAGCTAAATTTTGGGAAAAGATATCCTAGTGGGCATCACTAGATGTTTTAATGGCTAAGGGAAATTGAAAAAGATAATGGTTAAGGTATTAAAAAGACAAAAAGGTATTTTGGCACATTTATTTATGAAAATAAAGAAAAGGTGAAAGGTCACAGGTTGCATGTGAGGAGAAAAATGAAGGAAAATAATGGAAAAATGAAGCAAATAGAGGCCTCATTGATAAAAGGATTTTAAGGATAAATTCATGGCTTTTGGTCAGTTCAGCTTTAGAGCTCTCTCATTACTTTCTCTCTCTCTCACTCTTGGATACTTAGAGTTTTCTTGGAGCATTCTAGCTTTCGAGCAAGGAAGGGAAAAGCAAGCAAAGGAAGGACAAGGAAAGGAAAGGAAAGGAAAGATCAAGCAAGGAGGAGCAAGATGAAGAAACTTTAGCAGGAATACTTGCAGGAAACATATTTCATGTGTGGCTTCCTAGCTGGTTTTGACATGCATGGATTTTCATGTTGGGATATGGTTCTCTTGTTGTCAGTGGCATGGTTTTTCCGGGTTATGACAATGGCTTTCAACCTTGCCTTGCCTTTTTTCGAACAACCATGGTGTGATGGGATTGTTTCTCAATTTTTAGCTCTTGAATTATCGAATGGTTTCGGAATCCTAAGTGAAGGTGGTCTCAAGAAAATTCCCAAAGGCCTAAGAATCCCTTAACCGGTTTTGGCGGGATACACGGTAAAGCCCGAGGGTGATGTCTCGGTTTAGGGCCTAGTAATCCACTATGGATTGCGGTAAAGCTTACGAAATAAGGAGACAAAAAATTCCTCAAGGATAGTAATGGAGTCCAAAGGCATTCCAAGATCAGTTTGGTTTTTTGATCTCAGTGCTAGTTTTGGCGAGATCATGGTTTGGTGAGGGTGGAGGTGGTTTAACCTCTATATTCCCTTGGTTGTTTTTGGATTGGTTTATCCATGAAATCCCACATTCATGCTTGGAATATGGCACGAGGAATATGACTAGCTGAAAGAAATATTTGGTTGAACCATGTCTATGGTCGGGTGGTACGTGGAAGTCACGAGCCTGGTCGGTTCCCACCTATCTTAATAAAAGCTAAGTTATCTTGATTTTGTACTTGTTATTATGTGGCATTAATAGTTGTTATCTTGTTGTTATTTACAAGGTTTAATGTTGGATATAAGCATGGTTATGTGACTGGTTATATTCATGGTTATTTCATGTATTTACTTGTAACTAAAAGGATAATGGATATAAGACCTCATTGATGTAAAAAATAGTTAAGGGAAGAGGGTGGTGATCCTTCTTGTCAAGTCTCATATGAGTTATCAGTCATTTATGCTCTGTCTTGTATTCATTTCCTGTAGATTGCATTGATGCCAAGTGTTTGACAGAATGTTAGTCCTAGTGGGGGATGGTCAGGTCTAGTCCTAGAGCTAATTGTTGGCTTGCAAGTCTTGTTTTCATGTAATTTATGGATTCTAAAAGCTACATGGGTTTCTGGGCAGTGACATAGATTTTGGGCTAGAAAAGTGGCACAAATACTGAAGTCACAAGCATAAGTCTAAGGAGAAAATTCCTGACATGTAGACATGCCTTGTTGTGCGAGTGTCTAGAGCCTCCTAGAGGCACCCTTGTCCATATCAAGGGAGCGTCCAGGGGTTCAATGGTCTAAACCTAAGTGGGACCCAGGGGTTGTTCAGGGGAATGATTGGGATGCATTTTGGGAGTCCTGTAGAAGGGACAAAAGGCCTATGCTGTGGGTTTCCATTGATTCCACTTCCTTAACTAACACATAGGGAGTCGAATCATATCATAGTAACTTCTCGTCACATGTTTACCCTGGTTGGTCGATTACTTGGGTAGATCTGGGAAGAGGGTGTTACAGAGTGGTATTAGAGTGGTTTTCTCTCTCTTTGGGTCATATATGATACCATAAAGTGGTATCAGAGCATGGTTCACCCCTCAGACTGGATGGGTTGTGTGTTAGCCATGCATTTATGTTGGTTTCGTATGTGTTTCTCATGTTGTAAGACCATGTGATTGTTGTATTTGTATGGTATGGTTTATGGTTACAGTGAGGTCTCCATGGGAAGTTGATGGTGTTGTTGTAGAGTGTGTCATTGTGAGTGTATAGTTGATTATGCATTGCTATTATTCACATGTGGTCAAGCGTACAATGGTGCGGTGGTTGTTGTCATGCATGAGGTCATGGTATGTGTAGTTGATATGGTCATGCATTGATGACTGGACTCTAACTAAAATGATGGTTATATGCTTATACACTTATGTGTTATATTTATATATTCTTTCATGATTATGTTATACATGTATTACGTTGATTTTTTGATCCTGCAAATGAGGTATCCTTCCCTAATTATGCTAAGGTACATTGGTTCATTGTGATTTATTTAGCTTACATGATATACCTTGCAAGAAGAATATCAAATATGACTAGCAATATGGTAGACTATAGTTCCTGAGACTCTCCCTGTGGATCAGATGAGCAGTGTGGTATTGGGCACTCTTCTAATTTGGCAGACACTCTGACAAGCTTAAAGGAAAAAATAAGGAGTTGTAAAGTAGACAAATACATAATCATATAGGCACATGAGAAACAAGTAGAGGTAAATGCAATGATACTTCAGAGTTTGTCAGAATTGCAGTGACAGGGATCACTTCGGATCAGCCATGAGCAGGAGGACAGAACTAATGGGGCATATGGCAGCAGGTCTCACGGTGAGTACTGGTAAGATAAAGAGGACACAATCAGAGATGGCAGGTTCTTGGACACTCCGGATAGAAGGGGTGATAGACACAAGTACTATTCTAGTTTTGGTTCTGAAAGGAATTATGATCGTCATCGTTATCATCCTTACAGGAGCAGTGAAAAGGGATATTTGTCGGATGAATTTAAGAAAGCAAAGCCACCTACATTTGATGGAGAGATGAAAGAGTGAGAAGATGCTGAGGCATGGTTGCTTAGGTTAAAGAAATTATTTCAATTGCATAGCTATACTGAGAACATGAAAGCAAAGATAGGCACTTTCAGTCTTAAGGTAAAGTAGATATTTGGTGGGAGGAAGTGAAGAATGCTAAAGGTATTCGAGAGGATGGCTTGACTTGGAATGAATTTGAGAGGCCCTTCAAGAAGAAGTATTTGTCGGAAAGGTACTATGATGACAGAGCTAAGGAGTTTTATGAGTTGTAGATGGGTTCCATGACAGATGACGAGTATACTAGCAGGTTCTTGGAACTGTTGAAATATGTGCCTTACCTCAAGGAGGAGAAGGCCAAGGTTCAAAGAATCATTAGTAGAATTCTAGCAGAATACAGAGACTGGATTAAGTTCGATAAGCCTAGATCGTTGGAGGACGGCATCTGAAAGCTGAAACATTGTTATGAGCAGTCGAAGCGAAAAGTTGGGCCTAAGCGTGACTTGAAAGGAAATGAGAGAATTAAAAGAAAATGGCCACCAAAGCGGGGAATACCTCAAGATGCAGGTGAAAAAGAAAATGTGGTCCCTTACAAGAAGTTCAATCTAGTTGAGAAGGGACATGGAGATCATTAGAATAGAGGCGATGGTAGAGCACCATTGCAATGTTGGATATGTGGGAAGGATCATCGTAAGAGGGATTGTTTGCAGTATTAGTGTGGTAGACCCAAAATCTATAGTGGTCAGGAGGCACATAGAGTTGGGGATGTTGGTCATAACATTCCTCGGATTTCTGTAGTTATGGACAATAGGCAGGTGGATCATCAGGCATCTATCATTGAGATGGGTGTTAAGATTTGTGATCAAGTTGTTTCTATTTTGATTAATCTTGGATCTAATTATAGTTATATTAATCCTGATCTGCTGGATAAGTGTGATTTGAGAAAAGAAGTGCATGCAAAATCTTGGTTGGTATAGTTGGCTATAGGTACAAGGAAGAGAGTTCACCATTGGGTAAGAGCTTTTTCATTTGAGTTAAATGATATGCCTATAACATCACATTTTAATGTACTACCATTGGGATCTTATAGCATGATTTTGGGTATGGATTGGTTTTACCTTCATAGGACCAAAGTGGATTGCTTCAACAATGCCATTGAGTGCCTAGATGATAATGGGGAAAAGAGAATTTTGCACGGAAAGAAGAATCCCACATCAGTGAGGATGGTTACTGCTATGCAGGCTAAGCATAGTTGCAGAAAAGGTTGTGTGATGTTTGCAATGCATATATCTAGTGACAAGGGTAAATATGTTTAGGATGCATAAATCTTCAAGAGGCACCCTATATTGCAGCAATGTCAAGATGTGTTTCCAGCAGAGGTTCTAGAGCTACCTCCTCAGAGGGAAGTATATTTCTCTATTGAGTTGGTTCCAGGGGTAGCACCAACATTGAAGGCACCTTACAAGATGAGTACCCTAGAGCTAGTAGAGTTGAAATTTCAGTTAAAGGATATGGTTGATAAGGGGTACATTAGGCCAAGTGTATCACCTTGGGTTGCACCAATGTTGTTCATAAAGAAAAAAGATGGTACTCAAATTGTGCATTGATTACAGGTCGCTGAATAAGGTGACGATCGAGAACAAGTACCCATTGCCGAGGATTGATGATTTTTTTTAATTGCTTAAGGGAGAGACAATGTTCTCTAAGATCAACTTGAGATCAGGATACCGTCAGGTACACATCAAGGAAGAGGATATGTACAAGATTACTTTCAGGACTAGGTATGTGCATTATGAGTTCTTCGTAGTTCCATTCAGTTTGACTAATGCTCCAACTACATTTATGTGTTTGATGAATAGTGTGTTGCATCCTTATTTAGACAAGTTTGTTATTGTATTCATTGATGACATATTGATATACTCCAAGAATGATGAAGAGCATGCTGAGCATTTAGCAGCAGTGTTGAGATTTCTAAGAGACCGTCAGTTGTATGCCAAGCTTAACAAGTGCAACTTATTTAAGAAAAAAGGTGCATTATTTGGGACATGTTGTTTCCAAGGAAGACATAGTAGTAGATCCAGAAAAGATAAGGGCCATCATGGAGTGGGAAACTCCTAAGAATGTGGATGAGGTGAGATCATTCATGGGATTGGCAGGGTACTACATGAGGTTCATCGGGAACTTCTCACACATTGCATATCCTATGACATCCTTGCAGAGGAAAGGTAGGAAGTTCGAATGAACAAAAGAATATGTAGCTAGTTTTGAGCAATGCTCCCGTCCTTAAGATTGTAGATCCAGATAAAGAGTTTGTAGTGTGTACAGATGCAGGTAAAAGAGGACTTGGTGGATTCCTTTAGGCAGGAGGGACATGTGTTGTGTTATGAATCCAGGAATTTGAATGAGCACAAGAAAAACTACTTGACTCATGATCTTGAATTGGCAGTTATTATTCATGCCTTGAAGATATGAAGGAATTATTTTCCTTGGAGGAGATTTTTATTAATGAGTGATCATAGTGGGTTGAGATACTTTTTTGACGAGCCGAGTCAAATCATATCAGAATAACTTCTTGTCACATGTTTACCCCGGTTGGCCGATTACTTGGTTAAATGTTGAAAGAGGTTGTTACAGCTTCCAGAATAACACATAAGTTATGAATTTGGTTTGTTTGCATGTTGAGAAGAGGTGAATCAATTCAATTTTGGAAGATGAAGAGGTTGGAAGCATCAAATTTATTTTCTTTATTGGAATACAAAGAGGTCAACAACATGAGGATAAATGGAGGGAACAAGGAAGGAAAGGGATTTTTTTTGCATTCAAGCTTTTGTTTCTACCTCTCGACCCGTGGAAATTTAACTATTGTATTGTTGGAATTGGTTGGTTGCTACATGATTTTCAGAGAGTACAACTGACCATACAATATAGGAGGTTTTCTAGTTGTTGTGTGTGGTGTTGTTTTGTAACAGTGTAGGAAATTCAAGCGCTCAGAGGGCGTTGTTCTGTAATATGAGTTCTTATCTGTAAAAACACATTTTTAATGAATAAAAAAAAATATTTGAATCCCTTCCTGTGTTCTCATGACCATACCCAAATTACACTTTGTTTGTGCTCTGTGATTTAATCTTGAATTAATTAATTTGGTAGCCCTATCCCAATGGCCTAGGATGAGCACTCTATAAAAATCTAGATTTTGTAGGTGTTGTGAAAGCTATAGAACCTGAACCGTGTCAAGTGGTATCAGAGCTTTATTCATCTTGGGATTTTCATCTTAAATTGCTTCGTGTAACAAAGTACCGAGAAACCTTGTTAGTGGTTGCACAACAGGAGTGTTGAAGGTACAACATGGGTCATGGAACCTAGGTTGAATTTTGTGGATGTTGGTGAGATATTTACAACTTGTAAGGATGCCACCGAGGAGAAGAAGAGAAACACAAGGAGGTACAGGAAATCGAGAGCTATAAGAGTTGAGACAAAGAATAGAAGATTTGAAGCATAGAAGAAATGGATATGCAGAGGTAGATTTCATGCCTGAAGAAGAAATAGATGAAGAATAGGATGTTGAGGAGAAAGACCCAACAACGAGGTTTATTTCATATTTGAGCAATAGAGGCAGTGTAAGAGTTGAAGTTTCTTGTTAGGATGGAAATCTGAGAGCTGATGTGCCCATCGATTGGATTGGATAACTCGAAAGATACTTCAAATATGAAAATATTTAGGATCTAAATCAAGTGAAATTTTCCATGACGAAGTTGAAAGGTCATGCTGCATTGTGGTGGGATATGTTGCAGAAGGTCAGAGTAAATAATCAACTAGAAAAGACTTGGAAGAAGATGGTCACAAAGACCAAGGAGAAATTTATGCCTATTGATTTCCAGCAAAGTTTGTATAGACAAGTCTAGAATCTAAGACTAAAGGAGACCTTTGTTCATGAATACAAAGAGGATTTTTTCATACTGTCACTTCGATCGGGTATTAAGGAGCCAAAATTTCAAAGAGTCACAGGTTTGTAAATGGATTGAAATAATTAATTCAAGATAAATGAGTATGCATTATTTCCAAACTGTTGATGAATCCTATCACATTGTCATGAACATGGAGGAAAATCTGAATAGGAAAACATAATAGAAAGGTAGAGGAAGAGGTTTTGGAGGCAAAGGTTAGGAAAGGATTTCTAGAGGTATTGAAAAGGAAGAAGAATCCACCAATGGTCAAGGTGGTAATGGTGGAAATAGTGTTGGAAGAGGCAAAGGAAGTTTCAGAAGAGGAAAGAGAAAGTATGTAATTACTTTTTATCGTTGTGGAGTTGAAGGACATAAGAAATTTGAGTTCCTAAAGGGACAAAATCCAAGGGGAAGAGGTGAATATAGAACACAAGTTACACAAGTTGATGAATCTTTTGTTGTTGGAGGAAATGTGGTTACGCTTCAATAATAATAAGGAGAAAATTTGATGTTTCATAGAGTACTGCTCAAGCTTGAGAAGAAGATAGTGGAAGAACTAGAGCAAAGAATGTTGGCATTATGATGCATGTGTTGTCCTTGATGGCAACTCACTCGTAACAGAACAAGTATATGGTAACTAGATGAATCCACAGGTCAGTTCAGAGGTGACAGAGTGATGAAATAGAATAACAGAATGATGGGACAAAGGTTTACAGATCAGAATCAGAGGTTTTATAAAGGTGAATATTTGAAGATCTATACGCGGGTTCGTCAAGGCCAAGTCGCGTATATGCGTGAGTTTAAAGAAGCAAAGGTACGTGCAGTTTCCGCACCATGGTATTCTAAATACCAAGGGTACTTACCATGGTATTTCCCTATGTTATTGAGCCCAACAACGATTGTTTTGATTTCGTCTCAGAAAACCATTGGTTGGAGTATGGTTTTGACCTATGGTATTGAAACAAGATAAACTATATGTTACACAGTAATTTGTCACTGCTTTCACTCCCAGTCCTTCTACTGTGTCATGTGTCCAAGTCAAACATGCTCATACTAAACAAATTCTCTCTTATGTTGCCAATTGACCCACTTTTCCTAAGTTATCTGCCTCATCGCGACTATGGACTTAATATACGCGCTGAATGGCGGTCTTAAACAATCCAACCACGCTTCCAGCACGGAAATACATCTGTTTCCCGCGATGGTCGATTTCATGCCCCTTCGCGAGGCTATTTGCTATATTTAGCGATGGTCTGACTGGCTACATTACTTATTAGCGATGTCAGCACTAAAGCTCTGTTATACACTCGCGATGATCCAGATTGGGCAAATTTGTTCCGACAGTCGGCCTTCTGGATGACTCCAGACCTGGTTGTTGGTATAGTTTGTGTCGCCCTTCCTTCTCTGGCATGGCAGTTCCATCAATTGTGCTACCTTCCTTGGGGATAAGCTCTCTTTTCCACCTTTCATGGAGACTCCTTCTCCTATTTAAACACTCACCTTTGCTATGATCAGCTAGTTGGTAAATTCTTGGATTGAGTAGTGTTGTTAGAGAGAGTTACTTCATACTGTGGCTCAACTTCCATTACAAAGGAGAATTAGACCCACTCGTTTACCCACTCCTAGATAAACCATTTTGCATAGAAAGTTAGACGAAACAATTGTGAAAAACATATCGCATAATAAGTTACTCATATATTAAGCATAAATAAATAGCTATCACCGTACAAAAGTGCCAAATGATAACTCAAGCATTCAAGCATTCATATATAAATAACTGAACATGAATATCACCTTAACACATAAACAGAAATAGTTAAGAGATAAAAGTACCATTTATAACTAGTTCTACTCATCAGCTTCAGCAATAATAATTTATCTATTCTTAATCCAACATCCACTAAGAGTACAAAAGTGCAACATCAGTAGTAGATATTAAACGCAAATATCAATAAATCTTGTTCCATTCATTCATCAAAACCTCCTCGGAGGGTGCAAAAGTGCATGTTCTGAGGACAAGTGACAAATTTCAAGACCCTTCTCTAAATGCATGAGAAGGGTTTAAATACTACTAGCTAAATCTAAAAATAATTTATTACAAAAATGTAGGATGCGGCTTAAATGACCGTCCTCATTTCAGGCAAAAATAAAGCAAAATTAAAACTAAAACTGGCAACTAACTATCTATGTATTTGTTCCTTGTAGTCGCAAGCGTTTAGCATTTGCTTGAGGAGAGTTGGCTGGCCGACTTTCGACTTTAGCTGTCCTGTGAAAACGAAATCGGCAAGTGCTGGCGACATCTTCTCGGCAGAATTAATGATACATTTGAGAGTCACGCACTGGCTGTGTGGTTTTACCAAGTGCACCCAGTAAGAATCCCAATTCAACTTGGTTAAACTTTTGATGGACTCTGCTTTTTTTTTAGCCTTCTATCTCTAGCTTGCCTGTAGATGCTGTACATTTGGTAGATATTTACATACCACTTGAGGATATCCCTAATAAATACCACTGGTTTTGGAGTTCAAGTTTTGTCTTTCACCTTTAGCGCTTTTTCCTACAAATTTTCAAGCTTACAGGCGACTGAGCGAATAGATGCTTTCCATCTCAAGGGGTTTTGCCTGGTGATGCGCGATTTGCCTCCGTTTCTTGATCCAAGCTTCCCTGGTGCGATTTTCGCCTCTTGCGTGCTTTTTGTTAGAGGATATAAAGCTTAAATTTTTGTGAAAATAACGACTCTGTGAGTTCGTGGTTCTGAGCTTTAAATTCTCTATATGTGATATCAACATTATCCAGTACCCTTTTGACCATGTCCGTATATGGAAGATTTTGGGCCTTGTCACTATCCGGTGCAAGAATGAACATGATAGTTCTGGAATTAATGCCTCAGAAGACCCGTGTGAGCCTGCAGTAGCTGTAACCTTCATTACCCTCGGATTTTCATCCTCGAGTAGATTGTACATGCCTTCCCAAGTAGTAATATCGGCATCTTTGTTACAGGGGGTGTCCGTGTATAAGGGCGTCAGTTCTTTATCTTCAGAACTTGGAGCTTTACCCTTCTTTCCCATAATATCCTGAACACTGCTATGTATACTTCTCTGCTCTTCGCTCCTGCAGTTTACAAATGAGGTAAGAGTAATGATAAGAAAAAGGTGATGGGAAAGCTTTAAATGCGGAAAACATATAAAATATATCACTTTATGTGAAATGCCTCTTCGATCAGATCAAAACCATATTTCATTAATGATTGCCAACTAACTCATTGATTAACATTAACGTGCATAACTAGGAATTGGTTTATGGAAAAAGCTTTTTCGAACAACGAGCCCTGAAGATCTGCGATAAGGCGATTTTGTGGTTTGCTTCGCAATATCACAGATAGCAATATTGCAAATCCATTGCATGTGGTTATCATTTGTCAATGTGTTTTCTGCGAAATGCGATTTGCGAGATGCGCCATCGCATACCGGCGATTTGAGGCATTTCAAATTAAGTTATGGTTGACGCATGCGATGCGATGAGGGTCTTTTGATGCGTGATTTCGCAATCTTAGAATTCCACTCGTTGGAAGGCATCCATTACCTTTTTGCAATGCGACACTTTTTATTGAAGGAGTGGTTTTAGTCGAACTTTATCATAAAACTTAAGTCTTTTTAGATTTTTAGGGTATTCTCCTAAGTTTATGATAGTTTGTTTTATTGAAAAAGGAAAAACAAGCAGTAATTAATTTTTTAAATTTTTGAATAAGGGTCCCCACTTATTTAGTGTTAGTGATAAAACTAAATAAGAAGGGGGGTTTTTGCTGGTCATAACAGGACACAACCCCATTCACATAATGCAGTCAGAGCCCAAGTCAAGATCGAAATTAATTAGTGGTCAGCCCCGAGGTCATATGACCCCAATGTAACTAGGAGCACGATATTAAAGGGGGAGGCAGCCCCTAAGGGCCAACCCCAAGCCATATGACCACACTGCCGACATTAAATGAAATGCACCCATTAAATGTGGTCCCAGTGTGGATAATTCGACACCAGGCTTGATCCTATTGGTACGTGTTGACCATGACCTAGCCATTGGGGGCCCGGCCGGTGGGGGCGGGTGATTAGCCCCGGCACCTGGGCACGTGGCCCCCATGTGACCCTAATTTTTTAGAACTAGGCATTAGAGGACAACTTAACTCTCCTACAAATTTTCCTGTTGGGTGGGATTGTAGGCCATATTTTCACATCAGTTATGGGTTTGGGGTGCTCAAGCTAGATTTGGGTCGAATTGTGGGATGACTAGTCATAGAATTTGGGAAAAACTTGTAACAAGCATAACTTACTCAATTTTTGGCCAGATGAGGTGCAGAAAGCACCCAGATGAGGGTGTTTGACAATGTTGAATCCATTGGAGACATCATTTTTTATTGTTTGAGCAATGTAAAAACATGTAAACACACTTTTGAGAGTTTAATAAAAGAGGCCCTGCATTGGAAGTTGGACTAGGAGATGTACCCTAGGAGAGGGGTGTTGGGAACGGGTTCCCCCAAGAGCAGTTTTGGGGATAAAAGCGCATGTTTTGGGACAATTTTGTAATAAAGTTGTAAAGTCTCCACATTTTGTGGTCGTGGAGCACAAAGGTGTCAAGAGTCATAAAGGGTTGTCTGCCCTTATTTTGTAAAGTGTTAAGTCGGTTGTAAATATCTACCCATGGTCCGCGGACCATGGGATTGTATAAAAAGGAGCTAGGTAAGTAAGCTCTAGGTAGCTTTGCAAGTTTTGGTAGGGAGTTCTAAGTGTTCTCGAGTCTTAGTGTAGGTAGAGGCTCTACAGCTGAGTGCGCAGAGGCCTAGGGTGGAAGTCCGCAACTGAGTGTGTGGACCCTTGCAGCTGTGTGACCCTTGCAGCTGTGTGCGCAGGGTGGATATAGTTTGTATTAAACTGGAAGATATCAATAAAGAGAAGTATTCTGAAATTACTATATTTAAGTCTCTGTTAATGTACCTGATTATATTGCGTTACGATCCAGGTTATATTACAATGCTTAATTGATGCGCGAATTTATGTGATTATATTTGTTAATTGAACGCAAGTAAGAATATCAGTTTACGCGATGATAACTGTAATTGATTGGTAGAATAAGTAGAACACTTGAGATAACTCTAGAAACTATACAATACATCGTCATAGTAGTGTGAAAGTACCTAAATCGTGGGTTAGGGTTGTGCGAAGGTCAACCATACTCATTAGCGGAGGTACTGAAGGGCGGGATAAAAGGTAGAACGATAAGTCCTAAAGCTTAGCCACATGCGCGAAGGCAGGAGCAGGAGGTATAAAACCACATCACAACCATCTCAAGGTGCGGAAACTTGGTTCTAGCATCCCCCCATACTGCTTCGGGTGAGACTTTGGTCTACGCTCCATGGGCTAATGGCGAAAGGGCCAACAATGTAGGGATTTGTTTGGCTGACTAACGTTGAACCTGGGTCAGGGCCCACAAAGCCAAAAAATGGTTTCGTTACCGGGACCAGAATTTGCATGAGAGATATGTGATATCGTATCAATGGAATCCAACTAAGAAAGAGATCGAAGACTAGTTGGATAGAAAGATCCACGAATTCGTGGTGCAAGAGAACAAAAATCTACGGATAACAAAGGAACAGTGGCTAGACAGGTACCTGTATACAAAAATCCATGAGATCTTTTTATGTTCCTTTTCCGTTTAGTTATACGAGTGGATCGCGAAGCTAGTGGATAGCCAAGGAAGGTGGAGGCTTGACGGTCCTATTATCTGGACCCTAGAGTTAGTGCAAAGACTAGAAGCCTCTGAGGATAAGATCGCCCACACTGTTGATCATTGGCTCAGTCGTATCATAGGAGGATTTGTGATTGAATTCGCGGTCGATACCTCAGTCAATTACAGTGATGTGGAGAGGCTCTTTTTCAAAGGTCCGCAAGGTAAGTATTTGAAGTTTTTAAAAACTTGGATTAAGATGTTATTGTGCAAAAAGAGGGTTATGCAGCTACCTTGATGTTCAGAGCTATGCGAAGTGGAAAGACTTACAGGGACGAAGGAAGAAAGGGTCCTGAATATAGCCCACTGATTTCACCTCCCTTGAGTGACGAAGATGTTGGAAGTAACACTAAGAGGGGGGGTGAATCAATATTATCATATCAAGAATTTTTCTTTTTCATAATCAGATTTATATACGCTACTTCAGAGAGGGGAACTAGCGTGTACACGCAACAGACTTTAAGGCAACCAACATTTATGTAGTAAACTTATGATTCAGTTAATTCATCATATTTTGATCTTTAATCAGTGCATCAATACTTCATCAATCATTAAACAGTAACCATGTGCAGTATAAATATAATAAACCATTACACATAAGCAACACACATGAACACCAAGATTTAAGGTGGAAACCCAATGTGGGTGCAAATCACTTGCTGTTGTCATCTTTGTCTTCTTTTAATAACAAGAAAATATGTTTACAATCTTGTACTAGTGTAGGCTCATACCAGTATGCAGGCTTCTACCTGTAGAAGGTTACAACCTTCTCTCGTTCTCCAGCTTCTACTAGAAGGGAGCTACAACCCCCTAGCTCTTGTACTAGCCAATATGTTTACTAGTACGCAGGTACCAGCCTACAGAAAACTCCACTCTTCCACCAAGGACCACATTTCATGAATTTTTAGACTGGATGCTCCTAGCACATATCAAGACATATGAAGACCTTGACTCATCAATAACCCATCAGAAATTTAGAAACTCAAACTTCATCAACCAACATGCAGTTAATCTGAAACAATCAGATGACTATCATCAGAACACTGTGCTGAACCCAGAAACTTGTATCAACATTCAGAACCAAATGAAACCTCAAAAATTCATGTGTCAGACTGTATACACTACTTCAATGAAGAAAAATTGCATGTATACGCTACTTCCTTCAGCCCAACCTATGTATACCTTTAAAGATTTTGAACCATAAAATCTCTGAATCACAAACTGTACCAACCAGCAGAGTACTAAACATCCACTGCCAACTTACAAAACTTTACACAGGTAGGAAAAAGAAAACACTTCTTCTCACTTATATAATCAATCAAATATCAACCTCCTTATGTATTCAAATCCAAGAAGACTTCATTGACAGACAACAATAAAATAGCAGCAGCAATAAATCGGCAATACTGATCTAATAGATAAGTCATATCTGAACATCAAGCCTTTCTTTTGTATACGCTACTTGAAAGAACAGACCCTGCATTTATACACTCTTTTTCCAAGACGAACCTACGTATAGATCTGCAAATATTGACTCAAAACTTTGCTGCAATTCCAGACTTCAGACAAACCCAAATCATGATAGATAACGAATAAAACAGATACAAAACATCAGATCTAGCCTCAACCAATATCAGATCATTTAAGAATAAGTCATTTCAGGTCTCATGATCCTAATCCAATATTGAACTCAAGGTGCACATAAATATTTCAGATCTAGTCCCAAACATAACCCTGCAACATAAAATATACTTTAGATAGAAGTATTCCTTAGAATCTTATTCACTTGCACATCTGACCTTATGATCCTCTCTTCTTTATATATTTTTTGGTCTTTCTCAATACCATGGACCGAATCCACTTAGGACCAATACCTTGGATCAAATACCATGGACCGAATACCTCGAACTAAATACCTAGGGTCAATATCATAGTCCAAAGATACCTTGGACCAAATACCTTGGACCAAAACCATGGTTTTCAACATGTACACGCTTTGCCTTCTGTGGGAGTGCGTGTGTATGTTATACACTATTTTTGTTCGAGTGTATACACTGATTGGACTAAGTGAACCTGCGTGTATCTCTTAAACTTCTCTTACAGTATCTTCTTCCTTCAACTTCTTTATTCTAATCAATAGACCTTAGTTCCATCTTCCTGATCCTCTGGACCACTACCCTATTGCCTCTAAATATTCCTATTAGCCTCTTATCAAAACCGAGTTGACCTGTAGAGTTTCCATAAAGGAAAATACTTGTATCATAATGCCAACAGTAGAGGGAGTAGCGCAAGCTTCTCCACGAAGTGAAATTCAGTTAATAAAACAAGGGTTCCCACAACTACCACCTCCACCTACACCACCTCCAACTTCACCACCATCACTTGCGACTTTGCCCACACCACGAACACCTCCACCATAGTTCAACATGGCAAATTCAGTGAAGTTGCCTTTGTTCAATGGCTTGGGAAATGAGGACCTGAACTAGTTCTGGTTCGTCGTAAAAGCTATATGGGAATCTCAGGGCATCACAGATGATCACATGATGAAGCAAATGTTGGTTAGTTATTTTCAGGATCGCGCGCTAACTTGGTACATCAAGTACTCTAATGATAACCCAAACATTGTGTTGGCAGAGATCTAGACTGCGCTAAATAAAGAGTTCAGTAGACCTAAATCCGAGGCACAATCGATTGTGGGATTCAAGGAAATCGTGATGAAACTAGGTGAGACCCCTTGGGAGTTGGATCAAAGATTAAAGTGTAAAATCTGTGAAGATAATATGAATTTAACAAATGGGCAGCACCGCGAGTGGTTCGTGGCTTCGCTCCTGCCTCACCTAAGGGTTACGCTGTCACAACAGGAGATTATGACTCAAACAGAGGCCTTGGAGATTGCAATAAGACTGCATGAAATAGTGATGCAAGATCTAAATCTAGGGGTCCAATAAAACCACGTGTAGTTGAAAAATCTTTGCCTCGAAATGCAAAGTTTGAAGCAGGACAGAACAGTTTGGCCAGAGGCACGCGAAGAGGTATGGTGCCTGAAATGTAAAGGTCAGGGGCATGACAAAGACCACTGCCTAGTCTTTGTGAACTATATTGCAGGAGGAGGACTGCTGCCTTTGAGGCCTGAAGCCCAAGTAGGGTCGAGCATGGGGCCTGTGTTGTGGTGCACTATATGTCAAGTAGTAGGGAAACATATGACTGATAATTGGCATTTACTGCAGAAGTTTGTACAAACATCGCAACAACTATTCTACAACTTATGTAGGTCGGTAGGGAATGATGAGAACAATTACTGAAGTTACGAATTGATGATGGATAGAACACCCACCTATAGAGTTCAGGCAAAAGCACGACCTCCTGACCAGGGCGCTAGGATGGTGTGGACAAGCTTTCATGGATGTGGACAAGGCCGAGGTGAAGGAGGACCTAGCAGAGGTTGTTGACAGTTGATTTGTTACAATTGTGGAGGACCAGGACACTATGCCTGTGAATGCACTAACCGAATGTGTCCATTGAGCAAATATTGCACTTAGTTTGATCATGAGACTGAGGACTTTCCTACACTAATAGTAAGGATACGCGACAAAGGGGTGTTACCTCCACAGCTGACTCAGAACCTAAAGATGATGAGGGCTGAGCCTTGTGAAGAAGATTTGAATATGAATATAGTGTTTCGAAGTGGAATTGCAACGGGCAACAATAAGGGGAAATAACCTGAAGACAGCGCATGGGTTTGCAAAGCTCTAGAGAAGGAGGTTGAATTTGATTTGAAGCGTGCACGTGAAATGTTCATGGAAGCAAAGAAAAGCTTCGTTGAGGCCTCTACCTCAGGGAGCCTGGATAAACCTATTTAAGAAATGGACCCTTCTATGCTTACGACCTTTTTAGAGACCTGCATGAAGTTGATGCACGATAGCAAGGTATTGAAGGGGTTATAGGAACTTATAAATAGATACGCCGGAACCACTCCGGGTGAATCGTGCATGGTACAAAAGATTGGTAAGCATAAGGCAAGGACAGGGCATGAGATGAGACTCACTGCGCAAATAGGAGAATATGAAATGGATTAGGTTATTTTGGATCTGGGGCCAGACACAAACGTTTTGCCAAATCAGACTTGGGAGTGGATGGGGAGACCCACGTTGCAGTGGTCTCTGATTTAGTTAAGGATGGCAAATCAGCGAGTAACTGTAAATATTGAAGGCGCAAGCGCATTGGCTGATTTTGAAGTAATAGAAATTGTGGATGACAACAACCCCTAATCTATGCTCCTTGGCATCGATTGGGCTACTGACATGAATGAGGTAATCAACCTAAAAAAGCGAAATATGATATTTGAAAAGAAATCGCTTCGCGTAATAGTACCCCTAGATCCTGTAGAAGGATCACATTGTATTGAACCAATGTACGATTACGAAAGTGATGACGATTTGAACTGCATATATAAGATAACAACATGAAACCAAGATGGGGTGAATCTGACAGCGGATGGGAAAATTACATGGGATCGTAAGAGTTCCTGCACCTCAAACTCAGACGAAGAATTAGAGCGCTGGAAGAATTGGCTACATGAGGTAACTACGCTAAGTTGTAACATGATGACTCGATCGCTGCGTTGTGTGTCGTTAGAGGTATGAAATCTTCCCACTTATAATCACTTGAATGATGTGGATGTGTTTTTGGATGCATTTGAGAGGGAAGTACCAGAGAAGCAGCACTTCCAGGCTTTAGACTGGGCACTATGCGCTACACCAGCGAGATGGCGGGGTATGAGCAAAGGTAGTTTTGATGATTGGCACGAGTATAGGAGGATGATGACATCACGCTTTGGGAAGTCGAAGGTACGAGTGACGAACACGTATGATGGGAAGGATGATTCGCGTGAACACTTGGCCAAATTGGCTAAGACCTATGGAGCGAAGCCCCAACCTAAATGGGTGCACTTGTTTTGTCACACCTTAGATGTCATCCCGATGAATTGGTACTTGGAGACAGAGCTCCGCCATAGCACCGGAGAATGGCATATTTTGTGCGAAGGGATCATAATGATGTTCAGCTTTAAAAATGGGTTTGACTGTATTGACGAAGCACTAGAAGAAGTTAAATCATCGATCTTTAGGATACCGCAGGATCCTTTAGATCTGATTCAACTCGATTGGACTACTCAGTTGAGCCACGTGATGGAATGCTATAACGTGATTGTTGAAGAAGAAGATGAGGACCCTAGAAAGATTAACATCCCTGAAACGGAGGGTCACCACGAGGTTGAGGGATCGCAGATCGAGAATCCTTATATAACCACATCACTGAAAACTAAACAGGTAAATATTGGTAGGGAGGCAGACTCCAAATTCGTGAAGATTGGAAATTACTAGGATGATGGGATGGTAGCTAACTTCGTCGACTTGCTCCACGAATACCAATATTTGTTCCCTACCAAGTTTACAGAGTTAAAGGGAATAATAGGAGACTTGGGTGTCACGAAGACCACGTTAAAACCCAACGCAAAGCTGGTTAAGAAAAGACCTTACCATCTCAATCCAAAGTATAAGGAGAAGGTCCACTTAGAGTTAGATAAGATGCTTGCGACAGGCATCATTGAGCCCGTATAAGAATATGATTGGGTGAGCCCAATGGTGGTATAGAAAAAGAAGAAAAAGGATGAAATAAGGATATGCGTAGATCTCAGGAAGCTGAATGACCCTTGCGTGTGTTAGCGCTTGAGATTTCACCTCAGGCTGAGAAAGGCAAACCTTCAAGGCAACATCAAACCATTTCACCTCGTAGCTAGCCCTACGGGGTATGAGAAGGCTCTCTCCGGTCAATCTCGTTAAATTTTCAATGGGAAGAGATGACCAATCAAGGTAACACAGATATTAGGCTAGTAAACTGATTTGAAAGTTGATTTGGGGGTTTTTTGGGGTTTTTTGGTGGCAAGTTGAGGATCTGCAATTTAGGGTGTGGGGATTGAGCTCAGTTTTTG
>APFE030273171.1:0-10967 GCA_000404065.3 Pinus taeda | reverse complement strand
TTTTTTTGTTTATCTTTTGCAGGAACAACGAATAAATATGGCGAGGAGGAAGTAACACCGGCGCTGTCATTTTCACTGTTGTTACACCATAACTTATGTTACTCCATAACTGTTGTTACATCGTACCTGGTGTTACTCCATAACTGCTATTACATTGTCGCTGTTGTTACCCATAACTGTTGTTACACCGTAGCTGCCATTACTCCATAATTGTTGTTACACCATAATTGTTGTTACTCCATAACTATTGTTACACCGTAGTTGCCGTTACTCCATAACTGTTGTTACATCGTAGCTGTTGTTACTCCATAACTGTTGTTACACCGTAGCTGTTGTTACTCCATAAATGTTGTTACACTGTAGCTGTTGTTACTCCATAATTGCGGTTACATCGTAATTGTTGTTACTCCATAACTGCTGTTACACTTTAGCTGGCGTTACTCCATAACTGTTGTTACACCGTAGCTGCCTTTACTCCATAACTGCCGTTACTAGTAGCTGTTGTTACTCCTCCGGGGACGTTACTTCGCAACTGCTGTTACACCGTAACTGTTGTTACTCTGCAACTGCTATTACACTGTAGCTGTTGTTACTCCGTAACTACTGTTACACCGTAGCTGCTATTACTTCGGAACTATTGTTACACCGTAGCTGCTGTTACTCCGTAACTGCTGTTACTCCGTAATTGCTGTTACTCCGTAACTGTTGTTACTCCGTAACTGCTGTTACACTGTAGCTGTTGTTACTCTGCAACTGCTATTACACCATAACTGTTGTTACACCGTAGCTATTGTTACTCCACAACTGTCGTTACATCGTAGCTGCTGTTACTTCACAACCGTTGTTACACCGTAGCTATTGTTGCTCCGCATCTGTCGTTACACCATAGTTGTTGTTACTCTACACTGTTGTTACCTCGTAGTTGTCGTTACTCTGCAACTGTTGTTACACCATAGCTGTTGTTCCTTCGCAATTGTCGTTACACCATAGCTGTTGTTACTCCGTAGCTACCGTTACTTTGCAACTACCATTACTCATTGTTGCTGCTACTCACTGTTTTGCTACTTCAAAGCAGTTGTTACTCACTATTGTCATTACTCACTGTGTTGCCACTCAAGTGCTGCTACACGCTGTGTTGTCACTCCATCAAGTAAGTCCGCAGGCACGTCTCTGTAGTTTTATGGATTTAATTAAATATTCCAAAAAGGATAAATAAATGTGCCGAGGACGACCGTCATTAAAGTTGGGGGGTGGGGGGGAGCCGTCAAAAGAAATGACAGTGCACCATGTAAAGCATTTAGTGCAAATAATGCCGCTCAACCAAATATGATGATGGCGGTACATTGTAATCGTATTTTTAAATAAAATTTGGGATGCGGATTCGTACCGCCAAGTCATATCAGTCACCTCCCCACGTGCTGCATTGAATTTTCAAAATACATCTCTGCACCACCCTAACTTGCCATGATAGCTGAACGTACCAGTTCTGGATTCGCCGTTACTCCCGAGCATACCAGTGCTGGATTCGCCATTACTCCCTAACGTACCGGTACTGATTGTCCCATTTTTTCCAAATCAGCCATGACATTATTTCAACTCCTAACGGTCTGGAAACCTGTCACTCTCCCCTGTTAACCAACTGCAGTCGACGTGCGGTGTCCACCTTCGCAACAATGGGTGGCCGATCGATTCGCCATGAACCAGAAAGTAGAAGAGCAGTTCGGAGCAATTGGGAGGTATGGCAAGTCTTTCGGAATGCTGGATGTGATGTATATTTTGACAGGTTAAGGGGATTTGATGAAGATCTGACAGTGGAATTCGCGCGGAACCTGGGGGAAAAAGGCTCGTGGGTTCGAGGAGTGGCGATTTCTGTGACAGAAGGAATCGTTGCGGAAGTCACCAGGCTCCCGCAGGTTGGGGAACGATGGTTTGTAAGGAGAACTCCCCTTCTGGAATTCCCGAGGATTTCCTTCAAGTGGGGGAGAGCATAGCAAAGAAAGGCAGAGGATATGTCAGGAATTCGCCATATCTGTGGGGAGAAGTAGCAAAATTTGTCATCAAATATATGACATGTGAGGGCAGATACTCCACAATTTTCAGATATCACCTCCGCATATTAGCCCATCTGCGATTTCCACAGGAAGAGGCATACTCCATGAATGTGCCCTATTACCTGCTAAGGAGCCTTCATCTAATGGTGCATTTGACTCAGGGGGCTCGACAAGTACTGGCGGTCATTACGCATCATGGGCTGGTGCGGTTGCTGATAATGCACACCATTGAACAGATTCTGATTCCATGGGAGGTGCTTCAGGACTCCACGAAGGAACATGTAGTAGTTGCTATGGCCGCTAGGGCAAAAGGATCTGAAGCCATGGAGGAGGATCCTATCAAAGATGACTATGTTGATCAGGAAGAACCAGAGGAGGTGGAGATGGAAACGGAGGAATTGGGGGATGCGGTAGCTCCCTAGGACCAAGCAGAAAATATGGAGACAGTGGCAGACATAGGGTCTGATTCAGAAAGGCCTGCCAATACCACGGATGAGGCTGCACCACAAGAACTAGCTTCACCCGTGGAACTAGCAGAACAAGAGGACGCTACGACACTCATGTGAGCATACCCACAGCAGGTCAGCGTGGGCGAAGCAGTTGATATGGCAACCGAAGGAACCCCACAGGGGTCCCTTGCTGCCATGGAAATAATGGAGGAGGTCGTGAGCACTTCAGCCATGGAATTAAGAGAAGAGGAAGGTTTAGGGCAAGAAGGGCTCGGAGTTGAGGAAGCTATGGGACCTGTCGAGGAAGCAGCAGAAGAGCCACGGCGCGAGATTGACACTGTACCACAAGAACCAGTGTCAACTTCGGGGCCAATTGTAGAAGATGCACCCTAATCCCCTTTCTCTGCCTCGATTCCAAGAGGAGTGAGAGTGAACCATTCCCCTCGAGAGGGGGAAAAAGAGAATGTTGTAATCTCAATGGCTCTGAATTTGTTACAGAGTCCACAAATTCATAGAGTGGAAGCCACTCCGGTGGCTGGTGCCCTGGAGTAGGAAAGGAGAAGAGAAGGTATGGAAGCTAGAGAACTAGGAGGAATCCCAGTAGACACAGTAGTGGGAGAATGTCTCGCTAGCACATTTCCAAGTGCAGAACGGGTGCATGAAGAGGAGATTGCAGTTGGCAAAGAGGAGGGACCAAGTGAAATGATCTCGATGACTGAGCCAACGATATAACCAGGTGAGGAGGTTGTTGAGCATGAAGAGCAAGCAGGGGAGGGAAATCCCCCAGTCAACACAGCAGGAAATGTTTCGAGGGATCTGCCTCCGGTGGAGGAAATATTGGTTAAACAGGAGTGGATAGAGTTGTGCGAGCAGTAAAGGCTTCTGATGAAACTAAAGAACCAGCCGCAGTTCAAGGAAACAATGCGGCTCAAAATGGAACTAAGGAAGCTGAAAAAGAAGGTGAATAAAATGCAGAAACAATTAAGGAAGCACAAACAGAGAGTTAGAAGGGCCAAGACTATCCAGGTTGACATAGAAATCCAAACAGACCAGATAGTCATGACCGTTGCCGACACTCAAAAAGACTTGATTGACCAATTATTTGAAGATCGGGAGTATGCCCTAACAACTGAAATCTAGTCCTGGAAGTCTACTACAACCCAATATAAAAATTAAATCAGAAGGACTGAGGAAAGGGCCTCCACCACAATTTTTGGATATGTGGAGCGTATGGATGTGATGAGGCTACGATAGGCAAAACAACAGCTCAAGATAAAATAGCTAAATAAGAAAGCGGCAAAGTTGAAGAATGATAAGGAGCAGATGTTTGAGTTGGTGCAAGAGGTTATGGCATGTCGTCCCCCTACTTCTTGTTATTCCTTATTTTTGCATGAACGTTTCCTTTTATTCTGCATGGAGAGTATTAAAAATGAGGCCGGCTATGAGATGGAGGACAGTGTGCAATTCCTTCCGATTTTGAGGAGTCACGATCTACCCACACAACATCTAATGTGTGAATTGTGCTTGCACGGGTACTTATTGCAGCTGGATAGAGATTTCAACCCAGTCCCGTATGTGGGGGACATTCATCTGAGGGCCCTCACCTCTTACGCTTTTAACCAGATTCATTGGCAGAAGGCTAGTAACACTTTTTAATCTAATCAAGTTACCAAGCCATTCATAGTAAGAGGGGAGCATGAGAGGGCAGACACAGTGTTCAATAAGCACAAGACTTTTTTAGGGATTGGGGAAAACCTAGATAGAATGGTGAGGAAACAAAAGTGGTGTCTTGATCTCTGTGTCAATCAACTGACCACATTTCAGAAAGAGGCCCTTTGTTGTTGTCAGAGGAGATGGATGATGTCACCAACAGCTCTCCGGAAAAGAGAACCTTTTGGGGCACCAAATTTTGCATGTGTACTTAATAGGTTGCCCAGGTATGTGGAATGTGTCCAGACATGTGGGTCCCGGTGGATGGGGCTCTGGTTTCAGTTCCCTATTCTCTGGTTGCCTACTGATGAATATACTCCAACCTATGACGTTCCGACGAATTGGTGGAAGGAAGTTGTCCTCTCAGATGGATTTAAAGTTCTAGGGACAAAAATGGCCACGAAGTATGATCTTTCCCAGCTTCATCTAACATATAGTCTACGGAACCCATAATTGCGAAAGCGGAGGACTGCATGAGGACATGCAGTAGGCTGGTTGGGGGGAGATGTTGGGTGCCAAATCGGGCCACCTTTCTGGCTATTTCCATTACCCTTTTTTCTATTTTTGCACTTATTTACCTATGGTGTTATGTTAAACTTACAAGGTAAATTCCCCCCTTATTGTCCTATTGGTATATTTTAATTAATGAAGTAAAACATATAGAGTTTACCAATTTGCGGAACTAAACTATGTGTTTGACTGCAGCATGAGAACAAGAACCCTCAATTCGGTGTATTGCAACAGATCTGGTAACAACCGATCAGCAGGAGGAAGCACAGCTCGAAGAACAGATGCCCTAAACTATTCTTGGAGCCACCCTGCTATCCCAGGCACCTGATGCTGATACCATTCCAACCAATGTATATATTTGTATCTGCTGTTGCTATGTTTTCGAGAGAACTGTTAATCTCCCTCGCGGTGTATAAAATGCAAGTTGATCCTGTGAATAGGGGTTCACCCATCAGCATTGTAAACTTATGTTACCGATTAATAAAATATCATCCAGTTTCCTGTTCTAATTCTTTTTGTGGTTCACATGACCCTGATCAGAGGGCTAGGCCCGCTCTTCTGATCAGGTGTTGCGTCTTTGTGTGTGTGTGATTTGATAGTTTGTGTTGTTGTTACAATACTTTGTTGTTTATGATTATTTCTGCAGTTCTGTAATTTGATTAATCTTGCAGTTATGTTTTGAATCTTAAACCGCGAACCCTTGGTTGGGAAAGATCACACATTTTCCCCTACATATACCTTGTGTGTTGCCTTGAAAGGATATACACCCGGATTGATAAGATTAATGTTGGAATTAGGTAGATAATCACCCCTACTTGGACACCAACACAGATCTAAGTAGAGTTGAGTAGGGCACTGATGGCAGAGATAGTAAAACCGACATATGGATCAGCGGATGGAGTTCTCCCTAGTTTAGAGGGAGTGTTAAAATTGTCAACTAGGGCCAAACTCCATGTGGGTCATCTTATTTATGGCACCTGATATTTTTATTGGATCCCTATCATCGAGAGGTGTAGGATTGATCTAAAGATCATCTGATTCCAATAAGTATTCATAAAGTTATGAATTTATTTATGTTATAAATCAAATTGTCAAGTCGGCCAACAACTTGAGTACTCTCAGAAGCCCAATAGATGTGTCTATTCATCACCTATGTTTTAGTATAAATAAAAGAGGACTTGAAGTCATTTTGGACACACTCTTCAAGTGATCTCCTCTCCACGTCTTGGGTTTTTGGTGAAGGAGAGACACTATGACGAATGCCCTAGCTACAGATGAAGCCCTAATTATAGTCAACGTGATGCCCTAATTCGTGTCTATGGAGACATCTATACACAGACATAAAAGAACTTATACTTATATACACGCAGGCAACAAAGATATATATATACATACATATATATATATATATACATATATATCTACATATCTATCTACATATATACATACATATATATATATATACACATGCAGGCAATGGAAATATATATATGTGCTAGAAATGGAGATACATATACGCAGTAATGGCAATATGTATACACAGTAATAAAGACATTTACATGTTGTAACATAGATGGTGGCCACAATAATAAAAGGTCACATTCAAGCTGCAGTCATAATCCCACAGGCATAGATGGTAGCCGCAGTACATGGTAGCCACATAGATGGTAGCTGTAGTAATAAAGAGAAGGCCATAGTCAAACCGCAGTGATAATCCCACATACATAGATGGTAGCCCCAGTAGATGGTAGCCACAAAGATGGTAGCCACTAAATAAAGAGAAGGCCGCAGTCAAGCTGTAGTCATAATCCCACAGGCATAAAGTGTAGCCGCAGTCAATGCATGGAGTTGCAGGCACGAAGAAGAGGAGCCGCAGTCCTGAGGTGTGGCCGTAGTCAACGCATGGAAGCCACAGTCATATCCGCATTGAGGTGAGATATGTCTAAGGGTTCAAGCTATCTCCTCGGATGGGTTAAGGAGCAGTAGAACCAAGGTTGGTCACCCTCTTAGCATACCTGCAGATTGAAGGTATTCTTGTATGGAGAGAGTAGAAAAGAAAGGATGAAGCCTAAGCATCTCAACATATCTATCTCGGATAGATGACAAACTTTGGATACTCCTGTAGTAGATAGCCCATAGTCTTAGTGATGATCATTGTGGTATAGATGTGAACAAGAATACTTCACAGTGATCAGTATGACTTGGATCTATATGTCTCAGCATACGAAGCAATGTTACAGTCTATAAGGAGAAGCAATTCTAATGCTTCAACATAATAAAGAAATAATATAGTTTGGGCATCATGAAGCAATAATGAGAATTGGGCATCATGAAGCAATAATGAGAATTATAAGGATGATTAGTTTCAGCATGATGATGAATGAGACAACATGATGCAGCATGACGGGCATATTAGTAAGGAGCAGCATGATGATGGAAGCAGATGGGAGCAACTCAGTAACAAGGTGCAGCAAATGGACGAGATGTAGCACTAAGATAGGTGAAGGAGCCACCTTAGAGAATCAATTGAAGCAATATGTCTTCAACTGATCTCATGCGATATTAAAAGTCAAGTATGGACTTCTATTGTAAATGTTCTATCTCTTTGACTTCTCTGCTGAACTTTGAAGAACATAAAAGAAGAATTGATCAAGGGTTTCCCCAAATTATGGGGTTTGTCCCTGCCTAGTGCCACATCTTGTGTCCTCTTGTCTTGGCTTGTCTTCTGCGATTTATATTTAAGTTTTATCTGTTGTTTACTTTAATGTTGATGTGATTGCTAATTTGGAAAATATATTGGAAAATTAAAATAAATTTCTCTAGCATAGAACATACCTAAACTTAACAGAAAACTTCAAGGTGGTATGGTGGTGCTAGGGTGAGTTGTAGCTCATTCAATTGTTGGGGCATCCGTTCAGTTGACTACTGAAGAATCTCGGGTGTTGGAGCATCCATCCAGTGGGAGCTAGAGAAGAATTCTTTTCTAGATTCTAGGAAGTTGGATCTGTATTTTCAATTGGAGTTGATGATTAAAGAATTATTAGAAAAGTGTTTGGTGGTTTTTGAACCAGAGGGGGTTTTCCACATAAAATTTTTGTGCCTCCTGTGTTCTTTTATTCACTGTTCTTACTACATAAACATTAATGATAATTAAATATTAACTAATGCTCTGAAAAGGTTTAAAAGTGCTAATTGCTAAGGAATAATAATTCAACCCCCCCCAGTATTTTCCAACAATTGGTACCAGAGCTTGGTTCCTTCAATAGCAGTTTAATAACTGGAAGGAGATCATGGAGCATACCAAGAATGGTGTACCTCTATTCAATGAAAATAATTATGCACTCTAGAAAGGAATAATGGAGGTCTATCTCTTGGCGCAAGGTTACAAAGTATGGGACACTGTTCAAAATGGATTTACACCAACCGCGGATGAACAAGGTAAGAAGAATTTGGTAAATGATGCAAAAGCAAAGAATATTATTATTAGTGGAAGATTCAAAGGGGTCCAATATTCATAAAGGACAACAATAAGGACCCCGTAATTGCCAAGGAACCCAACAAAGATGACTCAATTTCCAAACAAGTCTCCCCTAAGGGACATCTCCTTAAAGATCCTCCTAAAAAGGATCCCCCAAATAAGGATAATCCCAAAAAGGATCCTCAAATGAAAGAAACCATCAAGAAGCAGGAAAAGGGCAAAGAGGTTGGTCTTAACATTGATCTAGAGATTACTTTAGGGAAAATAACTTTGTCGGTTCCGTTAAAGGAGATTGCAAAAATTCCCAAGCACCAATGGAAAATTAAGAAATCCCTGGGTTTCAAAGAGGAAGAATTACATGAAGACTTGCAAAACATTCACCTTCCCGATCTAAACCCCAGACATGAGCCATTCATGCTTACTTTAGCCATCAATGACCTCCTATTACATAATTGTATGTTAGATACATGGTCTTCGACAAACATCATGCCCCTAAAAGTCATGAAGCAATTGGGTCTTAACATCACTCGATCATATAAGAAGCTATGTGGTTTTAAATCCAAGTGTGTGGAAGTGGAAGGCCTCATAAAAGACCTTAAGGTTTCTTTGGCTATGAACCATGATATCTCATTGCTTATGGATGTTGTGGTCATAGATATCCCTGATGTATGGGGTATGCTCCTATCAAGGAAGTGGGGAGCCACTCTTGGATGTCACCTCCAAATGGACTTGTCATATGCAACTATCCCACAATTTGATGGAAACCCATTCATCCTTTATAGAGAGCCTACTTACCCTTCTCATGTGGTCAAGCCAGGACCGATCCCATACTACAAGACACATAAGATTGAGAAGCCTTCTCCCATTCTCCCTTCACAAGAAGTATGTATTCTCAAGCGACCAAATCACAAAGAAAACAAAAAATGGAAGCCTAAAAGTGAATACAAGGTTGGGGATTTGGTCTTGGTTGATAAAAATCCAATGCATGTCGAGATCCATGGGAAAGTTGGGGAGGACTATTACTACATTGCTAAAATCAATGACAAACTTTCGCCGCAACCGGTCAAGTTGAGTTGTATCACCCCTTTCTTTGACACTTGGCATTGTACTATATGCCTGTTAGAGTAGGATGCGTTGCATGCTAATTTTCTCATTAGATCTAACATCATGTGATATTTCTCATGGTAGATTAGCTGCATTTAGACTAAATTTGCATATTTTTACTTTTCTGTTGATTTATGGCCTAACACCTAAGCATGGGTGATCATAAGACATCGCAAAAACATGTTGCTTCGTGTGTTTGGTCTTTGATATGTGCAGGTAACAGGTCTATGGTAACCAAGATATCTCTAGTATTCTCATGACCTCCCGTTCGAGTAGTTTCGCACACTTTTCTGAGAATTCATGTCCTAGTTGAAGCCAGATGTTACCCACCACCTGTGAGTAGTGTATATAGGAGAAAGTTCGTATATACACTACTCACAATTCCTTAGATGTTTCCTTTTAAGTTTTTTTTTTTTAATCTTAAAATTCTAAGAAACAATTAGGTAAATTCTAAAACCACATCATATATTGCATTTTAGATATTGTTAAATGAAATCCATTCACTTAAATTGGACTTGGGTTTACAAAATTATATGTAAAAGGGAAATAAGGTTTGCAAGAGTTATATGTAGGACAGGAAGGGAGCTGAGATTACTTCTTTCACACTTTGTGATTACTTACGTAGGAAATTTTGGTATTGAGTATTCCCAATACATAATGATTGATCAATAAACAAATTGGAGCATAGGCTTACTCTTTACTATTTTTATGTCACTAATATCCTTTCTTTTTATTGCATTTCAATTTTACTTTTAATTTCTGAATTTTTGGCTTCCTTGGACATGGCCTGCATTACTAAATACAGATTTAGAACATTATCATATCTTCCCTCCATTAGAATCATCCTGTCGGTGATTGAACTTGAACTCTGCCTCTCCCAAAAACCACATTCCTCTATTCATTGAAACCATTTTATAGAAACCATTTTCCTTCCTGTTTATTTGTTTTGCTGACGTGTAACCTGTAGATAAACATATGTGGTATGGACGCATATGATGTCTTGGTTTGTTTTTATCAAACGTGTACAAATGATGTATCGGTTTATTTTCTCTGATAGTGCATGAATGACTGAGTATGATGTAGCGTATAGGTTCATAAGCTGTCGTGATCCGCTAATTTCCTCCCACCATTTTAAAATACATGAAAGTTATATTCTTAACATTTTATTTCGGTTAATTGAATGCAAATGAGTTTTCTTATTGTGAGTTTTTGGAAGTTTTTCAGGTGGATTTTTCCGATTTAGTTTTTCTAAAATGTAGCAAGAATTCATTGAAATCAAAAGTTTGATGGGTAACACCTCTACAATAAAAGTGCTCTAAGGATTTTTCACGGTGTTGAATCCATATATAGAGTAAAAAAACTAGTTTAAATAACACAAATCAAGATTTCACTTTAAATTTTTCCACCAGTCCGAAAACTCCAAAAAGTATCACTATACAAATGGTTACTAATGCAACACATGTTGTTTGTATAGTATTTAATTTGTTAGCTAAAAGAATGAGAAACCTTATCATCATTAATATGAATGAATTAATTTAATTTATATAAATGAAATGAAGCTTATGAAAAAGTGTGTAGAAGAAAACTACATTTATTAATTAATTTGAGACGAAACTTATGAAAAAATGTTTAGAAGAAAACTATTTTATTTATTAGTTAATTTGA
>APFE030273161.1:0-14359 GCA_000404065.3 Pinus taeda | reverse complement strand
TTTACAATGGACTTAGTCAAAACTTGGTCTTTAAGCCCCAAAACATGCCTTGGGGGGGATTCCACACCTAACAATGAGCCAACTAGGTGCTGACACTTGGCATCCTCTAGTCCGTTGGTATCTGAGCTACATTGAATCATTTGTACAAGTTGAAGTGGAACAATGATGTGGTGCCATGTGGCCTACACATGGGCTACCACATGACACCCCATCAGAGGCCAAAATTTTGGTAATGGGCCAAAAAGATCTTTGGAGGTTCAAACACGAGATATCCCATCAAACAACAAAGTGCCTTACCAATAGGCTATCGGGTGGTTTTTTTTAACTATAGAACCAAACCTATATTTAAAGTTTATTGATACACCCATTGAAGGATGGGGTTGGGTGGCCAACCTCCCTCTGATCTTGTTATTCCATATGCCCATGGCACTGTGTGAAAGGAGATGGAAAGTCGTGGCTAACTCTTAGCCCAACGCTTGGTCATCATTACACCACTAGACCATAGGTGAAAGGTGTAGGAGGCTTTGACAGACGATTGTGGGTGGAAGCACTAGGCCATGGTCACGTTTCACTGCATACGACCCTCAATGGAATGTGAAAGGCACTTGTGGAAGGCACTGGTATATGGGGGTCAACCCATGGTGATTTGACCTCTATACGACCACAATGGTAAGGTTTAAGTGCTTGGAGGGAGGGGCTAGGGATATTCCTTAACCCTTGGTTCCATTCTTGCCCACAACATCAGAGCTCCAGGTCGAAGGTTCCAGGCGGAAGGTGCTCCAGCAAGGGGGCTAGCCCCAGGGTCATATGCCACTCATGTGACCTAGCGCCAAAGTTTAATGGGGCTTGAAGGGAAGGGTGAGTTATTATCCCAACGCTTGGACCCATGGAACCCACATGACCATGACCCCACATTTAGGGACTTAGCTAGCTGGGGCAAGGGTTAAAGCCCAGCCCTTGGCCCCATGTGGCCTATATGACGATAATTTTCGGAATTAAGGGGTGAGAGGAAATATTAATGAACCTACAAAATGCACAACGGGAAATGAATTTGTCACTCAGTTAGTGGAATTTGGGGTGAAATTGTAGGAACGTAAGACAGATGGTTCGATTTTTAGGATGATTAACTATAAAACTCATATGGAGCTTTGGAGAGCCATATCTTTTGCATTTTTTAGCGAAATTAAGCTAAAAAAGAGTGCACTACAGGTTTTTGGATGTTTTGAATCCATTGGTTACATCTAATTTCAGAAATGAGAAAATCTAAGCATTATTTTTGCATGTTTGAGACCGAAGGTGTATAGATTAATCAAGATTTTGGAAGCAGTTCTGGAAGGTTTTTGGGCATGGAGAAGGCCTTGTAAAGGTTTTCTCACCTTCAGAAGTCTACTGCAATAGCTGTAACTTGTAGGGTTCAGCTCAAGTTCACTTTTCTCGTTATGTTATGTTAAGGAAAGTTTTTTTTTATGTGCTTCAATGTGGAAATGAAGTGTTCACATGCTCATTGTAGCTCATTTCTGTTGGAGTATCACATCTTTGTAGGAAACGATTTGTGTTGATATTGTTTGTGAGAGTTCTTTGTAGGAGAAAATTACCTTGTAGGGTTAATAGCCACATGTTTACCATCAGCTAACTATTTTATGTACTCCAATTTTCTATTGAATATATGAGTGGTCTAGCTATGTTGGAAGGCCTGGAGATGCAACCCAGGAGGGGTGAACTTCGTCAACAAATATTTAGTTATTTCTTCATTATGCCTACATGAGTATGTGTTATTATGTTGCTTATATTAAGTTACATGTGAAGACTAATTATTGTAGTTGAAAATTAGTAATGCTTATAACGAATTAAATCTAATTATTTTACAGAAATAAAACATAGTGATTTATATTGAAGAATTATAAAATTAAAAATTAAATATGAAAAACAAAAGAAAATCCTTCATCTTACAAAATTATAAATAGATTGGTTGTAAATAAGTTTTCCTTATATAAAATATAAAACATATTCTATATTGGGAAAAATTAAAATGAAAAATTGTTTCAAATGGATAATTTCTATTAAGAAAATTTAATATATTTAAGTATTTGTGAGATGTATACTATTGAATTTTTTTCATATTGGATTTTATAGGACCAAATTTTTTTCGTATCGAATCGAATTTGAATTCAATTTTAGTAACTATGGTTTAAATATAATGCATTATAAATATAATCAATAAAATCCGTGAAAAGAAAAATGTCCTTGCTTCTTCTTAATCATCCTCATGCCATGAATGTAAGAACTAATCTACTTCATGCTTCGAAAGCAAAGGCATCTTTATATTATAGATTTCGTGGTTGAGCTAACTTCATTCCATATTGTTTGAATGTCCAAATATACAATCAAGATGAGATGCATTACTTAAATGTAAAATTTGAAATAAAATCTAGGAGCAAGAAAAGCAACCTTTCTTCTTAATCATCCTCATGGCATGTGTGTGAAAATCTAATCTGCTTCATGCTTCGAAAGAAAACACATCTCTATATTATAGATTCCATTGTTGAGTTGGCTTTACTCCATATTCTTTGAATGCCCACATATACAATCAAGATGAGATGCATTACTTAAGTTAAATGTCAAAATTAAAATATAAGACTATTCCACAATTGGGACCTGCCTAAAAAAAGTTGATTCAATGACTTTCCGCTCTGTCGGAATGTTAGAATATTAATCACGCCATCTGTGATTGTTGATTTGACGACGAGTCATCAATGGCAGCTGGTGGGGAATCAACAGGAGTCAAATAGCTTAGATAAATAATAAAGATAGTCAGTGAAATCCTTTTAGATTCTCCTGCTGTGATTTTGTATAAATTTCCTTATTTGTAATGCAATCAATGAGGTCACTTTGTGAGCTTCAACATGGTATCAGAGCCATGTGAAGGCTAGGTATTGTGCATGCCTCGTCGTGAGCGATAGCCTAGGAAGAGGCATGGAGGAGTCACCTTAAGAAGCAAAAAGCAAAGGCTTGTATAATCTGCAACTCGTGGACAAGCATGTGGTAAAATACGTGGATGATTGGAAATGTTGGTGACCAGTGACATGTTTCACGTGTGTTATTGTTGTCCAAGAAATTACTAATTGTCTCGCTTGAAGGAATGAGGGCTCGTTGGTGTAAAGGTTGTAATCCAAGTGAGTGTGACGAGTGAAGCAGTTCTGAAGAGTGAGCTACGTGAAGCTTGCGTGAGACCTGCGTGGTTTCCTGTCTCAGTGTTGAGGTGTGCTGCAGAGTGAAAACGGAAGAGGCGTGTTAAATCTTTGCTTTGATGCATTTGGATCGGAAGATTCAGTGTATGTATATGCATTAATTGAGTATGTTGTTGAGTAAGTGAAGATCTTGCGAGTTCCATCTATGAATGACACCACTTAACACTGCAATAGCTATTGGGTTGTGTGCATGGTCGAGGATCGCTTCGCATCTCTAGTGTGAGTAGCTATGGTAGAGTTGTATGATGTAATTAGGCTCATTTTATTTGGTTATCCTTTGTAAGCGACTGACGTCTAAGGATCTTGGTTAATCAGGTTGAAAGGCCTGCATTTCGAGGAGGCCAAGTGTGAAGATTGAACCTGGTGAGTGTATGTGATCTGAGCAGGCCTTGAGGTCAGAGGTTAGTTGGAAGAGATCGATGTGTAAAGGAAGCAATGGCCATGTAAGTTGTGTCGTACGTTGAGTTCCACATTGTGAAGGGCCACATTGATGTTATTGTTGCGGGTTGTATGAGCATGGTAGAAGGGAAGATCCTGATTCGAGGTCAAATGCATTGTGTGCATGGTCCCTCTTGGGTGAATATATAAATGTATGTAGACCAACAAATTAAAGTGTGGATGATAGACGTTGTGAATGACGTGGCAATGTAAACAAAGCTTGTTTGGAGAATTCTTCGTGAGCTCAATCCAGTATTAGTTCTACGTAATAGGAGTGTTGCAAAGTGCATTGCCAGTGGAGTGTGTTGGATGTCTTTCAGTGTTTTGATTGAAAATTTGTTTCTCCTTGTGCATGGGAGCTTAATTGTTGAGCATTGACTCGAGGTGTTGAAGACTTTGTTGTGTGTTGAACCTGTGGAGGAGAGCGTGCACTACTGTGTCACCCTATATGCTGCTTGGTCAACCAGGAGCCTGCAGGAAGAAGATCTCCATGTCTTTGTTTGTTGTTGGGAATATTTCCAGCATGCAAGGCATAGATCCAAGGCAATAATCCATGTACGATTTTGTTGCAGACATGCATATTGAGATCACGGGAGCATAATAGTTGTCATCCCTTGAGATCCAACCATGGTTGTCATCTCTCTGTGTATAAAGGAAGATTGCAACCCAAGAATTCTCCTTGTGGTGTGACACCTGTGTGGCGTAGGAGTTTCCAGTGGAGTGCTGGAAGATATGAGTGTCTATAACCGAGTGTTTGCTAAATAGGTTTGTGCCGATTGTGACGCATGTGTGGCACAGAGAGTTTCCAGTGGAGTGTTGGCAGATAGGAATATCTGCAACTGAGTGTCCACTGAAGAGGATTATGCCGACTGTGATGCCTGTGTGGCGTAAATAACAGAGAGTTTCCAGTGGAGTGTTGGTAGATATGAGTATCTGCAACCGAGTGTCTACTAAAGAAGGTTGTGCTGTGTGAAACCAACAACAAAAATGAAAGCCCCCTTATCAAGTTTTTTTTTTTTGTACTATTGTAAGCCTTAACTTAGACTGATACCAACATGCACCTTAAATTTTAGGTGATCGTCGTGATTAAGGGGAGGTTTATTAGAATATTAATCACGCCATATGTGATTATTGATATGATGATGAGGCATCAATGGTAGGTGACGGGGAGTCAGCGGGAGTTAGCTAGCTTAAGTAAATAATAAAGACAATTGGTGGAATCCCTATAGCTTCTCCGGTTGTGCTTCTGTATAAATTGCCTTATCTGTAATGTAATTGACAAACTCACTTTGTGAGTTTCAACAAGGAAATGATGCACGACACAATCTTTCATTTTTATTCTTTTGCAAAATTTCATTGTTAGGATATTGCAGGTTTAAATCAATTTTCTCACACAAGAATTTGTTGGCAAGTTATCCAGTTAAGGACTGAGTTTTAAAAATATACTAGGAAAAAAAATAATAAACTAAAATATAAAAGGTAAAAATTGGTATAGTTATATAAATTAAATAGTTAATAAATATTAATAGGTATCAATATATTTATTATATTTTAGGTTTTAAAAAACAATGAATTATTAATATGATAATTTATTTTATTTTATTAATTATAAAATAGGTTTTTTGACGATATTATGGATTAATACTATGGTTTATCAATAGAGTGTGTCAAAAAAACTATAACTCACTCTATACACACCTATTCATGTTACATTTATTTTAATTAATCAATTCAATTAAACTAGCAATAATGACATAACTACTTTAAGGAAAAATCTCAATCTTTGATATATAACTATTATTAAGACTAAGTTCTGAGGGTTAGCTTAAATCGCTCAGTTCCCCTTGCTAAAGAACCTCTCTAATAGGAGGTCATAGAATCAATTCTTCTAGAAGCCCTTGGGGTTAGACTCTACTACTAAGCCAACACGACGTGATCTCTTGGGATGGATTAAAGTAATCTCCATTGACCCATAATTTAAACACCTTCAATTAAAGTTATTAACCTAATGCCCTCACATAAAGTTAATTAGAAATAGAAATATAGAAAAAAGAGATATATTATATTATATATATAATATATATTATTTATATTATTATTAATATATAGATATCTATATATATATATATGAAAAGTTAATTTAAGTATGTCATGATATTGGAAGAGATGTCTGTAATTTCCTTGATTCTTTATGTTATGTAAAATTTTGACTAGGTCAAATTAATTTTAAAAAATAATTATAATTATTATAGAAACTTTGACAGATTCAATTACATAAAAAATAAAATCAATAATTAACATTTTTTAAATTCATCTTAACTTCTAATTACTAAAAGTGGAAATGAACAAAATCCCTATTCCATTTCATAAAGAAATTAACCTCAAAAAATTTCAATCTATTCTCTACACTTAATAAATCTAAAATTCAAATAAAACTTAAACTTATATAATTAACAACATATTTATTATTAAAATTAATTAGAAAAAAACATCTAATTAATAATTAATGAAATACATGCATAAACATGGTTAAAGTACTTTTATGATACATACATAAGCATTGTTAAATTACATTTATGAATCATGTGATAAACTTGTGATGGTGACACATCAATGTTTATCTTGCGCCAAAGAACGGTTAAACAAACCCATTCATGTTGGACGAACTTTTCAACCTCACCCCACTTGTAAGTTGGGTATTCATATCTTCTCTTCAATCCGTTAACTCACTCTTCAATTAAACAACATTATGCATATACATTCTAAAAAGAGCAGTAATAAAACTGATGGTAGCTTTCTCTACATGCTTTTCCAGGGTGGTAGAAGTGTTTTAATATAATCAGGGAAACAACAATGGGTAAAGCTCTCTTGTCCATTATATGTGGTAGGTTGGTTGAATTTGGATTTTTAAATATTTGAAAATTTTAAAGATAGTAGGAAAGTCTCAAAATCTAATGATCAATGATTTAAAATTGCAGAGATGAGTCTCATTAGAAGCTATATAGAGCCATATGTTCATATTTATTCACAATATATTTATATTTATGTCGTATGTATATGATGCAGGATTGACATGATAACTGCCGTAGCAGCGAAGCGAAATAGCAATAACAATATACCACCAGAGCAGCCGACATGCACCGAGAATCGATCCCGGTTGGGGAGGTGGCGAGCCGTTCGTCCTACCATTCCGGCTACACGACCGCATACCATATCAAACATCAATCTCGCCATTGCTATCCTCGGGTGAAATATTAGACAAACCCCATTTCACACGGGACAAAAAATAGTGTACGAAACCCTACACGCCATAGAAATTCTAAGAAATCCCAATTGATCAAGACATGTCATGTTGGAATTCATGGGGTTTTCTGTTAACTTTCAGCAGATTTATTCTGGTCCATGTCAATGGATTGCTTATATGAATTCGTTCGTTGAAACCCTTTTCTTCATTCTTCAGGAGGCGTTAAGGTATGAGAGTAGATCTTAAGTGGTGCCATTAATGGGGTTTAATGATCTATGAGACATTATGTGAGTTATTTGGCAGGGATTTAAAGGGTTTTAACAGTTGTTCTTTGTCCTTACTAGTTTCGAATTTGACTTTTAATATAGAATTTAGGAAAGTCCTGTAGATTATGATTAATCTATTATTAGATTCTAGTCTATGATTAATGTATTATTAATGAATTTTGTTCTCTGTGATTAATCTATTATTAGATTCTAGTTTATGATTAATCTATTATTAATGAATTTAGATAATAATTATGGTTAATGATTATTCTAGAATTTATATAGAACATAAAGTTGTTCAAAGTCTAACGTTTGGGAACATCCACCACATCACGACATCCACTCTGATTGCATTAATTCTTAAAAGGGTGGACACGGTCTCTTTTCATGATTTCAGACCGATTTCTTTATGCAACATATCCTTCAAAATCATCTCAAAAATTATTGCAGAGAGAATTAAAGGAACGCTGGCTTCCTTCCTCTCCAAGGACCAACATGCTTTTCTAAAAGGATGCAATATTCTGGATGCTGTGGCAAATACTCAGGAATGCATGTTCTCAATGATTTCAAAAGATAATGACGCGGCCATTTTAAAAATCGATCTACAGAAGGCTTATGATTGTTTAGACTGGGGCTTTATCAGATGTTTATTGGCGAAGATTGGTTTGAGGCCAGATGCCATCCAATGGATCATGGCATGCGTGGAAAATGTTAACTATGCGATTATTATCAATGACATCCCTTCCCCATTTTTCCTTGCTGAAAGAGGCCTTCATCAAGGATGCCCACTCGCGCCTCTTCCTTTTATCCTGGCTATGAACTCCCTCAGCATTCATATTAACAAGGCGGTTTCAGAAAACAGATGTCGGCCTGCCAAGATTTGTAGGAACAACTTCATATCCCACAACCTTTTTGTGGACGATGTGCTTCTATGTGCTATGCTCTGCAGGGATTCGTGGATCTGTTTATTCGAAATTCTTGATAAATTCCAAAGATCCACGGAACTTATTATTAATAAGTCAAAATCCACTCTATATCACAACAATTCCAACATGGAACTGGTGTTATGGATTGCTGCTTTGTTTGGGATTGGAACTAGACCGCTCAGAGATGGCCTTAAATACTTGGGCTTCCATCTAAAAGCTAAAGGATATTCTAAAAATGATTGGCAGTGGTTAATTGAGAGATACTATAATAAGATTTCGGCTTGGGAATACAGGAGCCTTTCATTGGCTGGCAGAATTATTTTAACACAAGCGGTTTTGTCTTAGATGTCCGTCTATTGGGCTCATTTGTATTACCTTCCTGCAAGCATCATCCACAGGATGAACAAGGTATCGGCTAATTTTATTTGGGGTGGAAATTCTGATCTGCGGAAATATCACCTCGCCAAGATGGATGTCATTTCTTTACCCAAGCGTCATGGAGGTTGGGGACTTATGCACTTAAGGATATTCGGTCGTGCGCTCCTATGTCGCTCCTTATGGCGAGGTATATATGGCGAAGGTCCTTGGAGCAACATTGTCAATATGAAATACTTGAAAGGGAAAAATCTGGAATTCTGGTACAGATCGGGGTCGATTGGGACAAAATAGGGATCTGCTATTTGGCTCAGTCTTCGGAAGATAGAGCAGTACTTTTTGAAGTCCCTGAAATGGAGGATTTACACTGGTAACAGGATTTTAATTGGCATCGATCCTATTATGTGCGGACACAGTGATATTCTCATCCCCGGAAATCTTTTATCCTTTCTTCATAAGAGTGGTATCTTTACATGGGATAAGCTCATTTTATCTTGGCACGGCTCTACTCCCATTTGGAAGGACGCAAAAGACCTCTGCTTGTCGGATGAGCTGGGCGTCGTATGGAAAACTATCACAGATTATTTTTGTTATCATGGGCTTCGACGTTTCGGGATGACGGACCACCTTTCATGGACAGTGCCGAACACCCAGCTGCCAACGCGGGTTCGAGACATATATTCGGACATGATCCTCTCCAAGATCTCTGCTACACGTGAAAAATTTCTTGTGGCCTTCTGGAAGGCGGGATGCCCCTTGAAATTTATCTACTTTGTGTGGCTGGTATTCTACAACAAGAACCTAACTTGGGACAATTTAAGAAAAATAAGTTTGCACGATCCTAGTAGGTGTTCGATGTGCAAAGCTGCCGAGGAGTCAAATTTCCACATGTTCTTCCAATGTACCTCTACTCAACAAATCTGGTATGATCTGGCTTTTATTTACGGTTTCCCTCACGTTGATTTTGTCTCTTCCCATGCAGCATTCATTTGGTGGAGCAGGCAAAGAGCTCCTCGTCATTTTCTCATCCTAACTTTTCTATGGTGCTCCTAGAAATGGCGGAATTCAAAAATTTTCAATGACTCAAGGGTTCCTCTTAAGTCCATCCTGGATAGCATCTTCGCCATATGGAACACGGTCTATGGAAGCAAGAATAAATGAGTATGCCTGTCATATACAGGTCATCTCATGTATATGTCCCTGCTGGTCTACTTGATCCTTAATCTGTTGATGCTCCAGCTTCACATCTCATATGCTATTTTGTTTAACTATATACAGTTTCATGTGAATATGTTTTGAATATGTTTTGTTTAATGATGCTGATAACTCTATAGGACTAATACAGATGCATCTGGGCCTATGCCCAGTTGATCGGCGGAACTTTTATCTGTATATTTTGAAGTTTTATATTGTCTCAATATAAAGTATTGCTGCATTTTTTCTCTCTGAAAAAAAGTTGTTCAAAGTCTTGTAGTTTATGGTTAATCTATTATTAGATTCTAGTCTATTATTAATGAGTCTTGTCGTCTATGATTAATCTATTATTAAAGAATCTAGATACTAATTATGGTTAATGATTATTCTAGAATTTATATACAATATAAAGTTTTTAATATAATTAAATGTTTGATATTATAAAAATTAATAATTGATATATATTAGGTGTCTGTATGTATGGAGGAGTTCAGTGAGATTATAATTAATAAAAAAACATTTGGATTATTTAGTTTCTCAGAAACCGCTAGATGTTTTTGAAAAAAATATAATATATTTTTAATCTAAAAAATTTAAATTTTCCACATAATAATTATGGTTTTATATCTATTTAAATAGTTTTTAAAATTATAAATAAAAATTATGGATTACTTTATTTTTCAATATCACGGATATTTTTTGAAAAAATTATAATATATTTATATTTTAAAAAATAATATTTCGCATTTAAAGTTATCTATTTAATATTTTTAAAAATTATAATATAAAAACTTTTTACAATATATCCTTTTAAATTTATAAATGTATCTTTTCCTTGGAAAAACTTTATATTTATTCTATATGAATTGTTTTTGAGATCGGACTATACTTATTGTATAAGAATTTTAATTTATTATATTAATTTTTTGGGGAATAGGATATTGTAATGATGCATAAATTTTTATATTATATTTGAATTTGTTTTAAATATTTTTTGTGTGAAGTTTGGAAGGACCATTCCATTTTCTATTAAACATAAGCAAGTTTACACCACATAGATTAACCAGGTGGCCTGAACTTGCCCCGAAGGGCAACCAAGTCGGTTGGTCATCGGCCCACATTGTAAGCCATCCAAAAACAATACAGTCTTAATCTCTCTAGCCAAGCTAGATGTGTCTTTGTTTTGCATCCATACACTTCATAACTATATAAACTGATATTTGCAACATAGAAATTAAAAGCTATTCACATAAAACAAAATTATGCATGGGTAAGAGTCTAATCCTTTTGTTCCTTTGAGGCGGATTCAAAAGGTGTCGGATCCTTGGCGGATGCCCCTGGCATATCATTCAGCACCAGTATGCAGGGGATATGGCGATCAATTCTATCCAACTTGATATCTTGTTTATGCCACTAAAAGAGGATTTTCTGCAAATCCTGCTTATAGCTCGGCATTCCCTAGAGTGTCACTGCCATTCCCACGAAAATCTGCTCCATCGCCTTGCTTAATAAACTCTTCATTAACCAGTAAAGGTGCAAAGTCTGCTTAAACTATGTTATTCTTCCGCGGGTGTTGCCTGGATCCAAGACTAAGGTCCTTCAATTATCAATTTCTTCCTTTGTCTCGCTGCCTTGTTTTACTTCCTCTTCCCACTCTTCTAACAATTTCCGGATTTCAGCATTCGTCCCCTCTCGGTAAGCCTCTGTCGCTTCCTTGGCTCCTCTAGTTCTGACGTCCTCCCACAACACTGCAATACCACCTTTCTCCACAAGCTAACCCTCTAACACTGCACATAAAATTAACTCGCCCACCTATATGCCTTACCTTACCTCTTGTCTCGCCACCTTTCCCAACTCCCCAGCGTGCATTCATGCCAAGGGTCACCGCACCCCTACCTTGAGCATGTGGGGGGCGATGGTACTAATTGCCAGGGTATCAGTGATAACTACAACCAGCATATCCCAACTGCTGACCTGCATCCTAATCGTGGGGTTTTAAATATGTATTATAATTAGAATTCAATTTAAAATATAGTGTTTTAAAAATATACTTCATAAGTATTAAATAATGTGGATCAAAAAAAGCCTTCATTATTTTTACACATAATCAATTACTAAAAAAACTTTTTAAATTAAAACTCTATCATCCAAATATATGTAATAAATATTTGATTTATATTTTTCAAAATCCAATAATTAAACTAAAAGCAAAAAGCAAAAATAGAAAACTTATAATTTTTTGAGATATATAAATAAAAATTCGTTTAAAATAATTTTGGATTAAGTTGAATAGTTTTTAGGATAGATGCAGTACGTACGTCACAAAAATGTCATTATATAACCGGAAGTATCGTTATTAAGCATTATAATAATCATAATTTATTTGTAGAATCAAACGTTTTTTTATAATCAATATTTTTGACATTTGAATTTTTTAATAACATAGTTAACTTTAATTTGAAATAATTTTTAAATTTGTAAATAATTTTTAAATATTTTAATTATATTTAAACTGATTTCAGAAAAGAAATTGATAATTTCTATTTATATTTTTTCAAAATTCTTTCTAAATATTTAGAAATTTAAAATTAAATTACAGTTGTAATTAGATTTCTAGGATTTTTGAAAAACAGATTTAGTATTTCCATAAAAAGTTTTCGAAACAAAAATATTAATTTAATTTGTTTCTTAATAACCGGGAAAACCCATCGTGACTAGATTTAATTTTTATTTTATTTTTGTACTAAGATTCTCAAATTGCTTTGGCATATTCGTTGACTTATGAAGCTTGCAACCTCGCGAGTGTTACCGGACACGTGTCTGACATATTTACACAATTTTCATGACAGATTCGTATAGGGCACATTATTATTATTATTAAGTAAAATAGTTTTATTTTTAATTATTTCATTTCGATATATTCGTATTTATAATATACTGTTTATTATTTTTAGTGGAAAGGTTTAGTTTTTAATTATTAAAATTTTTTTATAATGTTTTATTTACTTTCCAGTATTATTATTTATTAATAAAATTTATTATTTATATTTTAATCAAGGGTCCAATAGAATTATAAAATATAAAATATATTAAATTATTTTTTGTAAATTTGGTAAGGTTACATCTTCATTGACTATTTTTTATTTTGTCTAACTTTTACTGGAGTGCAGCACAGATTTGACCTAAGACTTTTTAAATTTGGTCTTTCAGAGTATCATTTCCACAATCATTAGCCAATTGAGATACCCCAACCAGATGTCTATTTTTATAAAAAAATAAAATAAATTATTTACTATTTCAATATATTTTTTTGAATTTCCAATAAAGTTAAATTGATATCAAATATTAACAATCATCAATAACATCAATACGATAAACATTTATTATACACGTTAATATTATAAACCTAGATTTATACTAAATTTGCATCTATTAAGAGCTGAGAGAGGTTGAATTTCTTGATATGTAATTTCTTTTTAAATACAAAATATAAACAAAGGTTTGTATCAAGAGAGCATTGAGAGGAATCAAGTTTTTTGAATTGCAAATCATTTTTAGAGTGCTAAACTTGACTAAATATCTATATATTTGGGGATTTGACTAATCTAGAGTCAAGATGGCTTTAATTAATTTTTATTTTTGTAAGCTAGCATGTAAATCCTATTAACTAGGAAAGAAACTATACATAGTCAAGAGCTATTTGAGTGTTGTTAAGGTAACAAGGTAATTAGGCTAGTAGTAGAATAGTAAATATTTTGTCCAACGTGTCCGAGAAATACCAAAATGATACAAAAAAATACTATAGATGGAAGTTAAATTATCCTAATATCTATTGCTACATTGACTCTTAATAAACATACTTCTACTACTTGTATAAAGAAAAATGAAAGATATTATAAACCTATCCATTTTGGACATTCTGTAGAGTGGTGTGTGTCGACAAAATACTTCTACTTGTAGAAAACAAAAGGAGAGATATTATAAACCTATCCACATTGGACATTAAGTAGAGGGTAGAGGGTCGAGTGTTGTCATCAGCAAGTACATACCCTTTGTGGTCCCTAGGTTTTGCAAATTCCATATCTACAAATTGTAAGTAAGAACTGAGACCTTATGACTTAAATTAAATTTGCACTTTTTCTAGTTAGAGTAAAATCTCCTCATAAACTACATGTTTCTCCATTAATACTTTGCCCATGATAGCCTTGATTTTCCAATACAAGTCAATTGTTTAATAATACTTAGTATTGTGAATAAAAGTATTATCATGTGTCTAGTATCCATTGTTTGATCTCTTCATCTATTTATTCATTAGGGATGAAGTTGCTCTCTAATCATGATTCCTACTCTAGAAAGGCTATTTTCTCCTACGTTGTCGATGATTGCATCATGAAGGCCACTACTAACTTACTTCTAGTTGTTGAAAAGTGTGCAACAAGAAATGCTTGTTGAGAATGCAACAAGATGATGGAGCTTAGTGGAAAGGAGTCGCCTTCACTAAGTGGGCCCGCAGGCTATTTTTGGCGCAGTCTATTTTTAGACTATGTCTATTTTTAGACATATGGATCATGTCTATGGATTGCAGGTTGTTGTTTATGGATGATTGATCAAGTTGGAAAAATAGATGGATTTCTATTTTTAGACCACAGCGGAGTGACACCACAGCGG
>APFE030273160.1:0-15275 GCA_000404065.3 Pinus taeda | reverse complement strand
CAAAATATTGCTCCATCTGACGTATCCAATTTACCGGATCCTTGCCATCAAACTTCTTCATCTTGCTTTTTCTTGATTTTAGGAGCTCAATCTTGAAATGACTGTAACTTTGTACTTTCATATATTTAAGCTCTGAAAATACGACTTGTAGTAGTCCTCTGTGTCCTCTTTCCAATGCCACTATTCTAACCCCAATTGGATTCTCCAATGAAGAGTTATGCCAAATCTCCCACAGTGACCTGATTATAGACTAATTCAGTATAGCGAAATTGTACGACGTTCCACGTGTCACTGTTTCAACCTTTGACTCTGAAAAATATATAAATGCAAACTACAGTCCGTCCTCTTTCTGTAACTTCTTACGAAATTTCAATCCGATGCTCAGAAAGAAAGTTATGACGACTTTCCCCAGGTCACCTGTTTTCAGTGTAATTCAGGAGTCTGCAAAAAGGCCAACTTCCTCAGATCATATCTCCGAAAATATCCCGCAACACGCTCTGAAATTCGGACCCAAAGTTCAGCGCCAAGTCTTCTCAAATGGGTTTGTTTTTCGACTTCTGAAATGTCACAGGAAAAACATTATAGCAAAAATGCCATGATGACTTGTTTGGAGCAGCGAAACCCTAGAATCCAAAGCTCTGATACCAAATGTTATGAAACCAGCTCAAGAAAAGATAGAAAAGATAGATCAACACCTTAGAATTCAGCCTCTTCGAGGGGAAACCTCCTTTACATTACATAAATGAAACAATTCTTGGATGATACAAATTGAAATGACCTCCTTTCCTATATATAGGAGTCTAAGGGCTCATAACATAATCAGAAGCCGACATAACAATTAATATGTAAGGGCACAATAATACAATAGTGGGCTTCTATGGGGCACAATAGTAATAATATGGGCACTACATGGGTACATCAATATAATAAGGGGGTTGTACTAATAAAAATAAGGGGTTACACTAGTAGTATAGGGGCCTAACAGAAAAGAACAATGATATTGTAGGAAACTAATTGTTGATAGTCTAAAGGAGATAGAATACTGCAACATTGACATAACCATGTTCCACGTAGACTATAAGTAGTAAAACCACTTCAAACACTTTGATGAAATGAGTGTCATAGTAAAGCTTGTAATTCTCTTCAACTTTGATATTTCAGACAACAAATCCTATTTCAATTGCTTTGTAAATTTTAGCTCCTTGTCCCAACAAAAATGCACAAGTTTAAAATGTCGTTCCTTTATGACATACCATCTCTTTTCAATATGTGAATCAGGATGACATTACTCACATTATACCCTTATTTTGATGTTAAGGATGCACTCAATCATACATATTATGAATTCATATTAGTTATGTCGATAATAGTTATATTTTTCAAATCTTTCTCTCTACATACTACATTATCTGCAATAACTCTTATTAGAGCATTATTACAAGTATTTTATGGAGTTGAGGGAATATGTCAACAAGGGAAATATTTTGATCAAGTAAGAGTAGGACATTCTATTCATCTATAAAGAAATACATAATGTACATAATACAAAGAAGCAGCACCAGCTTTGCGAAAATTCCACAGGTAGCTGGACTGGAAAAAATTTGAGCCTATCTCCATAGACTGTGAAAAACCCACACAAAACATCTAATAATTATTCCGCCCTCAAGGCATCAACGTGGACAACCAAATAACTGGATCCCTGCTATCCAAACTTCCACGCATCAAAAGACCTACTGTGCACCACATCCGCCGAGCCCACAAAACTGCACTATGTGATCATTCGAAGGCCCACAAAACTACACCATGTGATCATCCGAAGGCCCACAAAACTGCCAATGATGACAGGGCCCACAACATCAAAGGCCCACAAAATTGCACCATGTGAGCATCCAAAGGCCCACATAACTACAACAACGACCAAAATAAACCTTCGAATATCTGAATAACCCGAAGACCAAGAGATACAACCATCAAAGATGCAACGATTATAGATTGTTTCGGGCTAACACCTGGCCCATACTATAACTCATTATATGGACCTGAAAGGAAGCATAAGCCACCTTTGTAACCTATTTCGGGTCTAAAAGCATAAATAATTATCGTGCATCTATTCCACCCGAAATCCTCGAGGTGAAGGGGATCAAAAGGGGTCTTGTCAACTAGACCATTTACTAACATCCCAAGCGGATCTAAAGAATAAACAAGCCTCCACCCTAAAAAAATTTGGGTTTGGATGGAGAAATAATGAACGTGAAAATAATTGCCTGAAATCCATAGCGTGAAGGTGATCTCGGTAACTAGCACACTTTTTACCTAATCATGCGGACCCAAAAGGAAACATATGCCACCTCTCTGAATGATTTCGAGTTTGAATGAAGGAATAACACTTGTGCAACTAAACCGCCCGAAATCCCCAGGAAGAAGGATATGCAAACAGGACTCATCGACTAGCCCATTCTTTACCCTCCCTGTGGAACTTGAAGATTAAATAATCCACCACACTTTAATGTTTAGGGTCCAAATGGAGAAATATCGAACGTGCAGTTTACTGACTGAAATCCATAGGATGAAGGCGATCTCGTTTACTTGCCCACTCTTTACCATTTCAAACAAACCCGAAGAATTGACCTGCGAGCCATTTCCCGCTCAAAATCCATAGGATAATGGATTTCAAGGCAAACTTTGGTAAGTTATTTACATCCTTCCTACCTTCCTACCTACTTTTACCACATGATACTAACCTGTGATTTTTCCATTGTCTTCAGTTTCCACTAGTATTCTCATGCTTTGGAAGTACTTTGTCTTTGGTAGTCTTTCTATGATAGTCTTCGTGTAGCTTCTCTAGGGGAGTAAGCATCTAGTCATATCTTCTATTACTTTTTGAATAGAGTACTCCTTCATTCGCCAACCTATCTGCTAAACTGTTGGTTGTTCTGCGCACATGCACAAAATTGAGGGTTCTCCAGGCTCTCAGGTGGGATTGTATGCGTTGATAGACCTGCAATAACAGCCAGTGTTTCAACGCTCTTTCTGGTGATGTACCGTTGCATATTTCTTGACCGAATTAATTATCAATTCAAAGTCAACTTCAATGATGGTGTTCTGCAAATTTGATTCCATCAATATTTCTAGGCGTTGGTCTAGGGCCATGAGTTCCGCCATATTGTTAGTGGCCTTCCCCAAATGACTATGAAAGATGACTTTTATGTAACCCTGCTCATCTCTTAGGACTCCGCCATAACCAGCCACCCCAGGGTTTCATTTAGAGGCACCATCTATATTGAATTTCAAAAATCTATAAGGGGGAGGTTGCTAGAAATCCTTACCTGCTATTATATGCCTTACCATATTGCTTATGCCCTATGGGAAAGGTACTTGTAGACCCAAATGCAATAATATTTGAGCATCCTGGTTTTGAGATGGGTTCTCAGGGGATTTCTTTAGCAGGGTGCCTACAATCTCTTGGAGCTGTCTAATGAACTAAGCTATGATGCTCTGGGATGAGCCAATGTTATTCTTGAAAATCCTATTATTGTGTTCATTCCAGACATCCCAGATTAGAAAGCCTGGAACCAGAGACCAAGCTTTATTGATTATTTCATTTTCAGAGAAGTTTCTTCTCCAGTTCTTCAAAGTACCCATTATGCTGAAATTGTCCCTATCCATTTGTTTGAATATTAAAGCCACCCATTACCACAAGGTTGAGGTGAATGGGCATAGGTTGAGTAGGTGTTGCATGGTCTCTTCTTGTAATTCACATAACTGACATCTAGATGGACATGCTACACCTCTTTTTCGAAGGTTTTCCCACGTTAGAGTTTTATTATGTTGCACCAACCACATGAACAGTTTGATTTTCATCCAGTGTGGACTCTTCCATAGATCCCTCCATACCTTATCAGGGTTTATAAATTCAAGCCCTAGGGCTATTCTCTTGGCTTCTTTGAGGTCGTAGTTGCCTTCGTTATTTATTCCCCATCTTAGTTGGTCTAACGATGTTGATGTCAAAATCTTTCTCTGTTCCAAGTCACTGCGAGAGCTTCTGCCTAGGCCTTCAAAGGGGTTCCTTCACTATATACCAGGTCCTTCCATATTCTCCATTTTCTCTTGTTCCTAGACTGATCCCAAAAGTCGCTTACCCTGAGTAAACCTTTATTTTCAATGTCATTCTTGAGATTGGCAGGTTCCTCTATTACTAGGTTAGGTTCTTGTTGCTAGTTGTCCTTCGAGAACCAAGGTAGGTTTCCATATCTGATCTCCTAGAAACTGTGTTTCTAAAAAATAGCTCTATTCTCCCATGATTTGTTCCAAATGTGGGAGCCTTTGATGAGCCCAGACATTCGAATGTGGTCCCTTTCTTGCCAATTATTTGTAGACTTCTCTTTCTAAATATTTTCCCAAGGGCTAACTGATTCCTTTAGCCATCACCACCATAGTTTAGCCCCCAAAATGTTACTTAGGGTTTTAGGGTCATGAAGCCCCAACCTCCATGTGTCTTGGGTTTACATATCTTATCCCATGCTACCAAAGCCCATTTCTTTTACTCTTCCCCTTTGCCCCATAGAAAGTCCCTTTGGATATTTCTGATGTGTTGCACAACTCCTTTAGGAGCAGGAAGGACTCAGAACTTGAAGATGGGAATAATTTGTAGGACAACTTTTGATAGCACTAGCCGTCCTGCTAAATTCAAAGATTTTCTTGTCCAATTATGGACTTTGTCGTATAGTTTATTAGTGATTGGTTCCCGCACTTCCTTGATCAAGGGTTTTTCCATTAGAGGTATTCCCAGATATCTGGAGAGTAGATGTTCTCTTTAAAAGCCAAGAATCCTAATGAGGTTCCTCTGAATAGCAATGTCAGTATTAAAAAAGAAAATCTTAGATTTGGTAAGGCTTACCTTTGTACCAACAGCCATAGCAAAGTCTTTTAGGATATTCTTGAAAGCTTTAGCTTCCTTGACCGTGGGTGTATCCTGCAGCATAGTGTCATCCAAAAATTGTTGATGAGTCAAGGCATCTCCATTCTGAGTGAGTTTGAGACCCTAGATTTTTCCTTCTTCTTTGGTTGATTTGATCGTATTGCCTAAACCTTCCATCATGAGGATAAAGAGGAAGGGGGAGAGTGGATCTCCTTGTCTTGGGCCTTTCAAAGGCCTAAATATTCTAGAAGGTAAGCCATTAAGCAGGATTGAAAAACTAGCTATGGTGACAAGCGCCATTACCCATCCTATCCAGTTATGGTCAAATCCATAAGCTTTTAGTACTTCCTTGATGTAAGCCCAACTTAGCTTATCATAAGCCTTCTCTAGGTCAAGTTTCATGATCATACCTGCTTGCTTATTGCTCTTGAGAGAGTGCAACACCTCGTGAGCTTGAATGATGTTATTTAGAATATGTCTTCCTTCCACATATCTAGTTTGCTCCTCAGACACAACAGTTGGAAGAAGGGGCTTGAGCCTGTTTGCAATTACTTTGGATATAATTTTGTACACTACATTGCATAAAGCTATGGGTCTGAATCTATCCGGTGTCATGGCTCTTTCCTGCTTTGGAATCAAAGTTATGAAAGAGGCATTAAGCACCCTTAAAACAATTTTGTTTTTCCTCGAGTCCTCCACCACATCAAGGATATATTGTTTGACTATTTCCTAGCATGCTTTGAAGAAGTCTACACTGAACCCATTCGGGGCTGGAGGTTTCCCATTTTGTATCTCTTTGATAACTTCACTGACCTCCTCTTCAGCCACTGGCCTATGAAGATTTTGATTGTCCTCTCTAGTTACAAGCTTGGGAATGTGCTTTGTGAAGTTCTTGATAAATTGTGATCTATCTATGGGAGCTTCCTTAGCTATGCTTTGGAAATGTTCTACTAGAGTAGATTCTATTTATTTATGGGAGCTGAGCTATTTTCCATGAGTATCTCTGAGTATTGAAATCCTATTATGAGACTAGTGATCCATGGTTAACCTATGAAAAAACTTTGTGTTTCTTTCTCCTCCTTTTATCCATTGCAATTTCGATTTCTATCTCTAGAATATCTCCCCTTGCTTGCATCTTCATCCCATTCCTACTGAAGAGAGTCAGCTTGTACTTTCCTTTCCTCGATAAAGCCATTTGAGATGAGGACCTGGTTAATTCCTTGAAGTTTCCTTTCAACTTATTTTTTGGCTTTGTAGATATTTCCAAACTCATTTCTGTTCCCATATTTGAGCATGAGTTTGATGTGATTCAATCTTTGATGCAGAAGGAACATGTTAGTTCCCTGAACGGGAATATCCTCTTCCCACCATTTACTTATATTACTGATGAAGTCAGGGTAGGTGAGCCAAATGTTTTCAAACGTGAATGGTCTATTTCCCGGAGTGCCTATAGCAGAAGCTTCAAGTTGCATAGGTCAGTGATCTGAGCCTCCAAAAGGGAGGATTAACACAGACTAGTCAAGGCCTATGAGAATGAGTTCCTTAGAGATTATGAATCTATCTAGTTTAGAGGCAACTTGAGAAGCCCCTCCCCGCTTATTATTCCAGGTGAAGGTACCATTTTCAATCTCCATATCTACTAGCCTCATTTCATTTAGAAAATTCTGAAAGGATATGGAGTCTCTGCCTAGTATTCTGGTCCCACCTTTTCTTCTGTAAGAGATCTAACCATATAAATGTCTTCTCCTAGAATCCAGGCATAACAGGGTATCTTTCTCTTAGCTCCTCCAGTGAGATAAGAAGCCTGAGTTTGTCTTCACATTTTAGAGGACCATAGAAATTTGTGATCAAATATACTTCCTTATCACCTAAAGGTCGGATCACCATCAATAGGTAATTCCTGGATGCTTCAACATCTAGGATTCCAAGTTTATGGGGGTTCGAAAGTGTGAGAATCCCTCTTGGTGTGTTGTTTGCTTTAACTTCTAGATATTCATACTTGATGAGCCATTTTCTATGTATCTCTCTTATTTTATCTATTGAACATTTTGTTTCATGGATAAACACCATATATGGTTTTTCTTATTTTATTATGTTGCTAAGATTTCTCTATTTCCTTTTACTTCCTAGACCCCTAATATTCTTGGTTATAAGCTTCATTAAGAAATATTTGTAAATGAGTAACTAGTGAGATCTTTCATCTTACCTTAGTTGATCATGAGTTTCCCACACTCTATCAGTAGCTCATTCTGTCTTCTTCTTGCTCTTTTCCTTCCTAGGTTCTTCAAAGCATGTCCTGATGTTGCCTCCATCGTTTTTACTCCTCTATTTTCCTGGCTATCATGGTTTCTTTTGATTCCAGAACCCTTTGCTTGAGATATCCAATGGAAGAGATGTTGTACTATATAAAACTCATCTTTTGGTAGGGAATCAACCCCTTTGGTGGTTCCCTGCTCCAGGAAGTTTTCTAGACAGATATTCTCCCTTTCAAGAATTTCCTGTAGGTCGTGGTCCTCCATTCCAACCTTGCTTTGGGTCATCTCATGGTCCTTGTCAAGTTCCATAGTGCTTGCCTTATCCTCCTTTAGTATTTTGTTTACAGGAACATCCTCCATTATATCATCATTTTCCTTCTCTACTGGACTATCCTCCAATACTTGGTTCATCCCATTGTTCCCATATTCTTCTTCTAATATATTGAATCTGTTATAACTTGGTTTCTTTTCCTCATTGATTTTCTTGTGGTTCTTTTTCCCTCCTTCCCCTTTGCCTCCCACTTTGGTAAATCCTTCGGTATCTTCGTGTGTGTTGGTTTTGATATTACTCTCCATTTTTTTTAATGGGAAGTATCTGAAGAGGTGCCCATGTTCATGACATTTGCGACATCTGAATGGGAGATGTGCATAGTCCACCGCCTACACCCATTCTTCATCATATACTTCTAGAATGATTTCATCCATCAGTGCTCCAGATAGGTCCATTTGTACGCATATTTGGGCAAAGGAGGTATATTTTCCTGACATAGTCACATCTGATATTTTTAAAAAATGACCTAGCTTATTGCCTATGGCCTTTAAGGATTCTAGCAGCCAATAATCTAAATGTAGGGAGTAGAGTCTTAACCATACCAAAACTGATGTGAATATCTCTCACTCTGGGGAAAAATTCATCACCCATCGTCGCATGTATAGGTGTGCCGCAACATAAAAATATGGTCCTCCTTCGAACACTCTGTCTTTGTCTTCTAGGTTTTTGAACACTACTGTGAAGAAACCCTTGGACCCCAAGTGAAGATTTATTTCCGCCTTAGGTTTCCAGTGGTTCTTTATCCAAGCATGAAAGGCCTTCTCCATTGGTGATATCCCCATAAATTTGCATATTACAACATAAGTCGCCATGTGATCCCTGTGCACCTGCAGCGCAGGATCACTTAAAACAACCCAGGGTGTGATGGTAGACCTAGGTTTACAGAGGCCTTTCATATTCTTGTGCTCAATTCTTTCCCTGCCTCATCCTATACTTTTCTCTCCTCTGACTTCCTTCAGATTCTCTTCCTATTCTTGTGATCTGTTATTTTTATGTTTTTCTCTGTTGTTACTCCCAGTTTCTGCCTCCAATGGTTTCTTGAAGTGGCTCAAAATTGCATGACTATAGGAGGGAGTGAAACTCCCCCCTCCTTTCCCCTCCATGGTGACCAGCTCTGAACCATGTCGTAAACCCTAGTTTGGCTTCCCCGCAATGCCACTCTGTAAAAATTCAAGCATTAACTATGCAAAGGATCATCAATAAGGGAAATATTGAAAAGGCATCAAGCTCAATTTAGCTGTCAAACCTGAAGGCGTAAACATGATTGTGGTGTCATTGGTGACAAACACAATAATTAAGGAGACAGGAAAATGAAAGACAACCCAATTTCATAGCTTCATCCCCATGCTTGACATAATGGCATGCAACAACAACATGAATATATGGATTGCATTGAATTTATTTCTCAAATGTGGGGATGGACTTGTCAACCTCAATATGATAACTTCCACATGCATTTATAATTTTCATAATCACATATTCCTTTATCTTCATGCATGACTCAAGCATTTGGTACAAGTGTTTCCTCGAAATAGATGTCCTGGTTCATGTCAATTGTTTGAATATCTTCTCCATGAGTGAAGACTACCACATAAATTTGTTTTTAGGATTTCTTATTCAAACTTTGGATTCCTCATAAACTTTATTCACTATATTTCCTTGCCATTTCCATATTCATAAAATTTCCCAACTTTTGAATAGAACTCCTTATAAGTTTTCCCATCTTTGAGAGTCTCCTCAATGTTAATGTAAGCCACCCTAAGCACTGTGTTCCTTTGCATTAGAAGGAAAATATTGGTAGCTTTTATTGATCATTTTTTCTTCCATTGTCAATAAATATTACATGTGACAACATAGGTAAATTTCAAATTTACTTGAGCTCAAGAGAAATCACATACATGGGTCCCCCTTCGCTTCGTCTTTTGGTTCGACATTGGCAATGTTGTAGCCATATTTGTATTTGTAACCATGATAGAAATCCTTATGTATTGGTTGCAAAATAAACTTAATTTTTTATTGACATTGGATATGGAAGTGTACATATCCTCCCAGCATCTAACTTTTTTGCTCAACATTGGATGTAATAGGTGGTGTTATTATGAAAATATGGTACACTCCTTTGTACATAAAATAACACACTCAGTCAGTAAGAAGCATGTATAGAGGAAACATTTTGAGTTGGAAACATTATGAAAATGAAAAATCAAAAGGTTTTCCTAAAGTTGACTTAAAAGATTAACCCTCATGGGTGCTCCAAATAAATTTATTCACACCCCAGTGACTTTTTATTTGATTGAAGTGAGGGTTGCTAGAAGTCCAATCGACACCTTAGGAGGAAAACTTGCTTGAAAGACACTCAAACTCTTGACATGATGTGAATACCATTCAAGCCTTGAGACTTAATAATCCTTAAGGGTAGGAGGATCGTAGCTCTTGTCTCATTTATGATCCAAACAACCTCATTGATGAGCCAAAGTACTAAAAAAGTGTTCAAAAATACTATAAATGCAAGAGCATGGAAAGCCAAAAAAAAAGAGAAATTTGTGTATTATTATGCTGCCAAATTCCTCCAAAGTAATCAAGCATACCAAGGCTAGGATAACTCCACCATTTGAGATAGTTTTATTTTCTTCTTTGAGAGAGAAAGAGATTGCAAAAGAGATTGAGAAGCAGAAATACTTGTTGAGAGATATTGAGCATCATTTCTCAATCAACACTCTTCATGTGTCTTTGATATTAATTTGTAATTATCCCACTATCGTCAATAAGTAAACATGATTATTTTCATATTCCTTGGTTGGTTTTTTTTTTATTCAGTGGCTAATTTTTAGTTGTTTTGTTTATTTTATGTTTATTTTATGTTTATTCATTGTTTCCACATAATTAAATATCTTTTTATTCCATGTTTAATCACTGGCATCTTTAATTGTTTGTATATTTCCTTGTAGGAAGCAACCAACTACCAGGAAGGTGAATATAGGACTCACATTTTACCAAACATGCCATAAAAAATGGTGACTCCACTTGTTTTCCTTTTTTGATATAATTGGTTGTTTTGCATCCTTTTCTCACTATGTTTCCATATGGTTTTAGTCGCATTATTTTCCTAAACCTTTGTAAATATCCATTAGACCTTTTCATAGCCTAAAAGCATCCAATTTATTTTTTTGGGTTGTTTTCATCATTTTTTGTTTAAATTATTGTGTGGGTCTCACAAATGTGCAACACATAATATGTGAGACACATAGAGAACACAATTTCTTATTGTAATTTCCTTTTCCCAAGTGTTTTGGCAATCTTTAGTGACCTTCCTGCACTCTTGCAATTTTTCACAGTTCAAATCGCCTTTGAGTTTTCTTTACTAACCATTATAAGTAGAGTAATTTGATTTCTTTTACTTTAATCTTTTAATGTTGGGACTATGAGTAGTGTGATTAATAACATGAGTAGGACCTCCGTCTCTTTCACCCTTGCGGTGACCCTATGGGGGGGTCTAAAAAGGTTCTAAAATACTACATATCATTTCCCTTTCAATTGGAAAATTACACATAGCTTAGTTAGGAAAGAACTGACCCTAATCCACACATATTTCTTACTTTTTTTTCAAAAATAAATTTCATTTTTGGGACTAGGAGTTGGTGTTAGTAAGAAATATAGTAAGCAATACCTCCCTTGCACTGTTGTGGCAAACATGTGGGGTGGTCTGAAACATTTCACAAAGCACTAATTTTCCATCTCCCTATATGTTGACATAACATAGCTAGAAAAAGTAAGTGGCCCATTATGCACACATATTTTGTCTTTTTTTGCAAGGAACAACATAACATAGTGTAATTAGGGGAATTGTAAAGTATCATGGCATATCCACATAATTACAATTCACAATTTGTATGTTCACCATTCACCTTGCACACACCATCACATCACACACTAAATTCATTTCAACTTTACACAAAGGGTATCCCCTTTTGGAAACTTTGTACATAGTTTATTTTGAATTTATATTTTGGTACACCCTAAGCAAAGAAAGCACTATTTTAAAAGAAGCAATTAAATTCTCCACAGGGGTCGCAAGAAAATTTATAAGGTAGGATAGGACCACAAGGGTAGGCATTTTGTAATTTGTCGTGGTTGATTAAATTGGAAAGATATAAATTGTCTTTTAGGATGCTTTCACATCCTACACCATCTAATGACAGCACTGGTAATGAGATGAAACTCGTGAAGGGGAAAGGCCCAGATGGTTGATTATCACAAGCCTCCTTGTTGTCTTCTAACACTTGGTAAGGGATGTAGGTGCAAAGTTAAAAACTAGAAGTTGGGATTCTCTTATTCACAGTGGACATAGAAAGCTTATTGGCCATATTTTAGTGCATATTTTCCTATAGGTAGCAGGTGCAGGAGCACTTGCACCTGGGGGCGATTTTGATCAAGCTACTAGAAGCATTGCTAGACCTTTTGGGACATAGCCATAGTACCCCTTGATATAACCTTCTTACATCCATGGTTTATTTTTGGCTATTGGAAGTGTCGCCTATACTTTTGGGACGTGGTCCCAGTAACCTTGTATATGATGTTGACTAGGCCCAGTTAATAATCGAGTGAAGGATGCTAGGTATTTTAGGATTTTTTCTCATACTCAAAGCCTCACAAACTTTTTGTAGATTGTTTCACACATTAAAGAGTCTTAACCATTTATTTTCCATTATGTCTTATGTACATGATTAATTTACTTTGCTACAAATTTCTACCTCATTGTTTCGACCACTTCCTAGGGCACCAAAGGGGATCCAAGGGTTACCCACCGCTTTAGGTGCCTACAAGACCTCCCCCCACTACTAGGAGTTTTTCCTAGTCTCTCACCATTACATCATAAGAGGAAACATCCATCTATCTTATTTGTCACATCAACTCTTGCTGCAAATGTGTTAGTATCTAGTTCCTCTCAAGGTACTCCCATCACCACCCCTCAAGGGAACACCAACACTACCCCACAGGGTGACCATACCAACACTACCCTATAGGGGAATTATTTTAACACCAATTTTCAAGGTCATCCCACCATGGAAAACACTAACAAGATACCATTTTTTGCTTCCCTAAATATCATAGATCTAGGAAAGCTTAGAAATGATCACATTACAAATAATTAACAGTGACCCCCTATGCCAACCAAGTTACCATCAGATTTCCACAAATTCAAAGGAAAATAGGGGGAAGATCCTATCAACCATATTATGAGCTTACATCTATGGTTCTCCTCCAATATTATCATTAAGGAATTTGTTCGACTGGGACTATTTCAAGCACCCTCACTAGCCCTGCTACAAAATGATACATGAGAAAGGTTGAAGGTTCCTGTCAACCCTTTGTGTCTTCAGCAAAATATTTCCTAACCTTCTTTCAACTCCCAATTTTTCATAACATAGGGTTGGAATTATTAACCCACTTTCAAGATACTACAACCACCCACATTTTAAACCATGTCCATGAATGGTGGAAGCGTTGTAGTGTCTAGAAGGTAGACATAACAACACCTCTCCTTCTAGATTTCTTCTTGAAACCTCTTTTCCTTGTAATTGAAAAATATGTCTCCACGACCATGCCACAAATATAAGAGAAGGTCATAAGTAAATCCTCACAGTTTGAACTTATTTACACATAATCAGGGTACCTCTACTCTGTTATCCTAGATGCTCCTTACTTTCAGTGTTTTTTTCAAGATAAAATTGGAGCATCAAACTTTGTTGATGGGTTGATTAAGACCCTCACCCAGAATCAACAAGGAATGTTTCCCTCGTACACTTGAAATGTTTATTGTATACAACCACATTTCCAACCATTCACTAGAACATCCCAAACACCAGCACTCCCAAATGATGGATATTATCCTAACCAACCTACACCTCCTCAAAACCCTCCCATACAAGGGAATCAATACCCAATGACTAGTTTGGAAGGAGTGTCAACCTCAAAACTTAACTACACAAACCCTATTGAGGGGAATCCTTATTTTCCTTTCCATGCACCATAATAGAATAGCCATCCACCTAATCAAAATGTGGGAGTTTTGTTTTTCAAGCATCATTACCTCAGCAACAGTAGTCATTTAAAAAACTAAATATTGTTAACCCACCCAATACCAATAAAAATAAAGGGAATAATATGAAGAAAAGAGATCAAGGAAAGGGGGGAAATAAACAACAACAATAACAAATAAGGATGATGACTAGGTTCAATCCTCCCAATTGAAACCAAAGCCAAAACTAGGGTATGAATAACCCGCAAAAACAAAAAATAATATTGGTCTAAGGACTAGCCACTTTTGTGCTATTTGCAGAGAATACGAACATTGTATTCATCATTTCCCTTAACTCCTAGATATTAAACACATGAGAGAGGCTAGGGGAATGGGGGAGCAAACCAATAACATGTTGTCATGAAAAATACATTTTCCTACCAAGGAATAGTAGTTACTCAACATTAGGTTGCCCTCCCAACTGGGGGCAGTTCAAATGACACCATAAGTCATGGAATCTAAATTCAAGGAACAAATGTCGTATTCCATACACATAGTCATTATTATGGAACCCTTTCAGATCCTAATAGCTCAACAATACCCATCACCATTACATATACGCCACCTTTGACCATACAATGACCTCCCATTGAACCCATTTTCAAGATGGTGAAAGGACCATTTTGTTGCATAGCCCATAATTCAAAGGCATATTATAGCTATACTATTGTTGGTGAGATTGTATAATTTCCATTAGGTATGTTGACATTAGAAGTCCTCCAGAAATGTCCAAATCAACAGAAAGAACTCCTTTCTACATTAGGTGCAATTGATCCCTCATATTCATGCTTGATCACTGTTACACTGAAATTTGTCACCATGACTATTTGCAGTTAATATGGCTCCATAAATAGTCATATTATCCTCCTTGTCAAGCCTCATACCTCTGCTCTTCATGTCAAACTTCAAAAAGAGAGAAAGTCACTTAAAAACATGTTTATCTCGGGGTACGCAGGTTCTCTCTACCTTGCCTGCGTGTACGCATCCCAAACTCATTGTACCTGCGTATTTGTACGCTCTGTAAGCCAAAGGATGGGTGCGTACCCCTGTAAAGGTCAAAAGGCGCGAGTTTCATCTTTAAAAAGTTACTTGTGGTCACTTCTAGAGCCCTCTAGAAGAGTGTTTGACGTGTATTGAGCGCCTCCAGATGGTTCATGCATCCCTATGATAGAGGAACTTATCCCATCAAGAGAGGAGCTACCCCATCCAAAAGAGGGAGTATCCCATTGATGTTGGAACTGAATAACTTCCTCTAGAACACTATAAATACAGGCATTGGGCCAGAGGAGGGGAGGTTGAAAGCTGAACATTCCAAAGGGTAGATGCTGCTGGAATTGGGACTTCCATTGTTAACTTGTGAGGAGAAATTACCATCCTTTCTTGTTGCCATATTGGAAGTGGGTGAGCTTGTCAAAGTAGAGGAAATCTCTTGTTGGACCCTGGGAGGAGCTTGCACAACACCAAGGCTCAGGTTGTAATGGTTCCTTTTTTGTTTCCTTAATACAAATAAGTCCATTCTTCTCAATGATTTGTTGTTAATGAATTATTTCATGTACTCCTTGGTCTATGTGATGAATATGCTTTTTTTATGAAATATTCAGGTGTTATGTAATCGTTTTCCTTGTTAGTGTATGCAGGTCTTAAAGTGAAGGAGGAGCTCATCTGGATCAGTAAGGCTAGACTGCTACAACA
>APFE030273153.1:13429-95412 GCA_000404065.3 Pinus taeda | reverse complement strand
AAAATATGTGGGCAAACTCATTGGCATACTCAATCCCTTGATTGTGCAAGATCTGGTGCACAACTATAGTCACAACTGATAGCAACCTGATTCTCTAACACCTGTCCCTGCTGAACTGAACATGCACTGACATGCAACTGAGTTAACTGATGTATTCATTAGTTGTATTATGAGTTAATAACTTGTGAATTAATTAATAACTAATCCACCCAACTCATCTCTAGTCTATTCGCCAGTTAGACTAAATACAACCAGTTTAACAAAGCTAAACTGAACACAACTCCATCAACTGCACCTCCAGTCCACTAAACTCAACTCACTTGAGTCTAACTGAAGTCCTGCATGCAAATATTAGTCATCCCATAGGTAACCACGCATTTCCTTCTGGGATCTGCATGTACCACATCCGTAGCTCATCTGAAGTGCTCCAAGAGAATAAGACAAAGTTTATAGTCTAAATATTATTATGAGCTAATAATATTTGACTGTTCTATATTTAGACTGAGCAGTCACTCCGCTGTGGTGTCACTTCGCTGTGGTCTAAAAATAGAAGTCCATCTATTTTTTCCAACTTGATCAATCATCCATAAACAGCAACCTGCAATCCATAGACATGATCCATATGTCTAAAAATAGACATAATCTAAAAATAGACTTGCACCAAAAAATAGCCTGGGGGCGCACTTAGTGAAGGCGACTCTTTTCACTAAGCTCCATCATCTTGTTGCAATCTCAACAAATTTGCCTCCTAAAACCATCAGTCTTGCTTACCCCCTGCTATTTTCTGTCTCTCATCAGCTTGTTTTGATTGCTTTGGTTGAGGCTTGTTTCTCTTTGATTTCATTTGAATGAATCTTTTCTTTTTAGCCCCGTGACCTAGCTCTTTCAATTTTTTCCAACCATTTTCCTAGGTTACTTGTCTATCCAAGGTTCATCCACAACCATCTTATTAATTTGCTTGAGGCTTTTTCCTACTTGTTTTCTTGCTGATTGATTTTTAGTGTCGATTATTGAACTAGTTTGTTCAGATTGATTCGATTTCTTCACTATCAAGCATAGATCACAATTGTTTGGATCAATCAGATTTACACTTGCTTGTTTGTCTCTTTAAATTCAAAAAAAAAGAGAGAGATTTCATTCATTTAGTATACGAAAGTGAAAGTACATGTGCATTACAAATGTTCATGTTTTGAGAAATTGGAAAGTGAACTTTAATCTTTCATTAGTAGTATCAATGCACTATAGGATTAGTGTGCTAATGCATTGTGTTTCTTAGTGCTTGCATTCACTTGTCTTGGTTTTGAGATTGCTTGGGAATGAACTCTCTACCTTTCTTTAAGTAGGTCTTCATCGAAATTATTGATGCTTTACTCATTCTAGTTGCACCCTAGGGATTTTTGATATACATACGGTAGGACTTGAAAACCGAAACCTAATTCAAGATCAACTCTAATATCAACTGAATAAACTTAACAATGCATTGGAACTTAATGCACATTATTTAGAGGTCTAGGTTAAATATGTGCTCCGACATCGTAAAACCTAGTCACTATTGTTTTCACTTAAGGTTGGGTGATTCCTCCTTCTCTGACTCAATAGCTGCTAGTATGGACTTGTGCTCCCTATACCTTCAAGTATATATTGGGAGACCCCATTAGGTTATCATCCTACATCCATAGGAAGTCGTATATGCCACCTTATGAACTGTAACGCACCAAACACATCATTCAGGAAGATTGAATGTCATACTGAAAGCCCTTGGTGATTTCTCTTTAATTTGATCACCAAGGTGTATATGAAGTTTTACAGTTTCTTTAGTAAACGTTTTGCCTAGCTCTCTAGAGTAGTCACTTTCATTCCTTTTCAACTCCTTAAAAGAAAAGGATCATCTAAGCACTTGTCCTTTCAGGCTCATTAAATATTCAAAGGTGACTAGAGTCATATTTTGTCCTTTTCTCGACTCTTTAAAAATGAAAAGGTCAAGTTTTATTCCTGTGTCATAAAATTTATTCGACCACGTTCACATTTCCCTTGTTAAATCTTGAATACATTTCAGTTTTCATAGGATTGTTTTCCCTACTTGTTTATTTTTTCCTAGAACATTTGAGTTAAATCATCCGAGAGAAATCACTGATCTTGTCTCCCGTGCCAAGTGACCAAGGCTCTGCATCTTCTGTCACTTCTGAGGTACCGGTTGTTAGTAATACCCTTCCTGTAATTCTGAGTATTCAACCTCTTAACTCTCGTGCCCTAGGAGATAACTCCTACGATATTCATTGGAACCCCATCTGGGAGCCTTTTGAAGAAGATTTCCCTAATACTCCTTCTGGTGTTTTGGTCCCGATGTCTTCTTCTGACATGGATGAGACAAACCCTGTCTGTGGTGAAGAGACTTTTATGGAAACTGGTGAAATCCCTATACCTACGGAAACTTCACCTTTCCGTGTCTCCCCTCTTGGTATTACATTGCCTTTACGCTACCATGCTTTGGTTGATATCATGAGTTCCAAATCTTCCCTTTTGGGTTCTGTGCGGTCTCGTAACATAACTCCGACCTCAGAACCTTTTACACCCTAGATTCACAATGTGACTGTCACATCTATCCCAACTATACCGACTATTTGTGTGGCTTCTTCAACTCCCACTGTTAGTGCCATTATTGTATCTTCAGTAGTCACCACTGTTGTTGGACCTTCAATTGGTCCTACTAGTAGTTGTCCTTCAGCATCGACATCTGAAGTTGTTAATCTTACCAGTAGTGTTCCACCTTCTTCTAGTTCCATTCCAGTAGGGTGGACGTATCACTAGTACATGCATGCTCTTCAGAATTTGGATCCACAGAATCCGTTTATTATTATGATTCTCAAGGAGCGCATATTTATCACACTAGATCCATCCCATCTCAGCCTGCAGTTGAGGTTTTAGTTCCGTTATCTATTTCTTGGGGTCGTACTGGTTATCATGGTGGCCAAGCATAGCCTTCGACTTTTCAAGGTCCATACTATCAAGGTCAGTCATCTTACGGGCAGTCGCATTATAGGCAACCTTATCTAGGGAAACCTATTGACCCACAAGGACAACCCTTACAGGGACAACCTTCATCCTTCACCGGTTCCTCTTTTACTTACTTCGAGGAGCCTTATGGTCAACTAGGATAGCCTTACATCCAACAAGGCTAATCTGGTGCCCAGTAAGATCACCCCTCTGGACAAGTAGGTCAACTTCAAATCCAGCAAGGCCAACCTACTGTCCAACCTGGTCCACCCTCTAGACAAGTAGGCTAGCCTCAAATCCAACAAGGCCAACCTACTGTCCAGCCTGGTCCACCATCTCGAAAAGTAGGCCAGCCTCAAATCCAGCAAGGCCAACCTATTGTTCAGCCAGCTCAACCATCTGGTCAGTCAGGCCAACCTTCAGTTCTACAAGGTCAACCCATTACCTAGCAAGCTCAACCTATTGGGAAAATGGGTCAACCTCAGTCTCAACCAGGCCAAACTTCTAGCTAGATGGATTAGCCTCAATTCTCGCAAGGACATCCATTTGGTCCCACTCAACCGGGCACTCAAACACTTCTTTTTTCTCAAGCTCCACCCGGTTTCTAGACCCAATCCAATCTCCAAACTCAAGTTGGCTTTCAAACCCAACCTACTTATCAAATGCAGCCTGGACCCCAGGCACAGTTTGGAGCTCAGCTGCCATATGCTTTTCAAAACCTTCAGCAGCCCAAAGGGAAACCTCAAACTGCCCCATTTCAAAATTATCAACAACCACTGGTTAATCCTTATTAGCATTTTTAGTAGTTGTTTGTTACTCCTATTGGTTAGGTTGGTAATCAATGGGCCACTAGTGGTCAAAACTAGGGTCAACCGTCTGGTTACACTTATAATCCCTATGGACAACAAAACCCTTATGGGAAAAATCTGTCCAGGAAAAATCAATGGCAGCAACCAGGGGCTAGATGGAACTCTAATGTTGTTTCTTATCCACAACCTCAGATGTCCTTCAATCCTCAATTACCTTTCTTGGCAAATTTGGAACTACCAAATGTGTCCAAAGTGACAAATGATCCCATTCTTCATAATCCGTATTGGCCACCAGTTCCAACTAAGATTCCCAGTGATTGTCCCAAATTATACAGTAAATCTCGAGAAGATCCTCAAGCTCATGTCATGACCTATCACCTATGGTGTTTATCTAACTCGTGGCTTGACGATTCTATTCGGATCCATCTATTCCAATGGACCCTTAATGGCTCTGTCACAAAATGGTATATTGAGCTAGCTGGTGGAAGTTTCCCGGACTTTAACTCACTTGCTATGGAATTTCTAACTCATTTTTAGTTGTCGATTCATTATGAAATGGGAACACACCTCCTAACATCTCTGAAGTAGGACACAACCATGCATATCTTCAATCATATCTATGAATGGAGGAGGCATCGTCATCTACTTAAGTTCTAGATCCCTGGTCAGCTTCTGACTGACTAGTTTACAACCTTGTTCGATGGTCTGATAGCCTGGGATATTGCTATGGGGGCATGTGTTACTGAAGAGAAATCTATTGCGCATGTTCAATATCTTGACTTGGTTTACTCCCAGTCTGGTATTATATGATTATTTGCCTGATGCTCCGTGACCCGGAACTTCCAAAGCTTCGTCAATGCCATCTATTGATGGTGTCATTGGTTTTGTTATTTCATCCTCTAGAAAGTATTTCACGAACCCTACGAAGAAAAAGTATGCTACTCCAACTGAAAATGCTTCCCAAGCTCCATCCAATCCTGGTAAAACTTTTGAAGTAATGCCATCCAGTCCACCATAGAAAATAAAACATTGAAAGGTAAGAAAAATGGAAATGGGAAGAATAAAGTTGATCAACCAAAGTGGGATCCTCCTAAGCCTCCAACCGAAGAAGGTGCCAAGCGCAAAACTAAGTATCCTTGTCTCATTTGCGACGAGTATCACTATACTAAAGATTGTCCCCTAGGACTCCTGTTGTGCTCAAAGAGATTTTTCCCTCAAAAAAAACTCAAATGGTGGCTAATCAACCTCAATCTTCTTCCACTTTTGGCTCTCAAGTCTTTATGGTTGGGATGATTCCCATCCATATTAGTACTCAATCAAAAGAATATCCTCCTCCCGCCGGCAAGGAAACTGAAATACCCTCCAGTGTTCCTTCATCTAGTACTAGTCCCCTCCATATCAAGTGGCCTAGTACCGAGTCAATCACTCGACCTCCTCCTAAAGGAGTGCTCTGGAAGTCTTCCTACAACTCTAACGGTCGTGCTGCATAGCACTATAGCATTGTTGAGGACCTAACCCAAGCTCCTTTGGCTATGTCTACTTTGGAGGTCCTCTAGAGCTGTCCCTTTCAGAGGAAGTCTCTCCTATCAGCCATTGGTGGCATTGACTTGGACGATTCAGAATTAATCAGTTTTGATCTTGATAATCATGCCCCGAGGTTGCCTCATCAAATTTCTTTCCTCATTCAAGTCATCATTAACTCTAAGAATATTCATCACATTGTTATTGATGATGGCGCTTCCACTTGCATCATGTATGTTGCTTGTTGGAATGCTATTGGTTCCTTGACATTGAGTCAATCTCCAAATACCTTGGAACTTTTCGATGGAAGAGATTCCCATCCTTTCAGTATCCTCCCACGTTTGTCTATTACTCTGGAAGGGAAGACAGTTGAAGTTGAGGTCAAAGTTGTTGATGCAAATTTGACTTACAACCTCCTCGTAGGACGAAATTGGACATATGCCATGTGAGATGTGGCTTCATCTTTATTTCGTGTCCTTCGTTTTCCCCATCAAGGGAAAATCATCATAGTTGACCAATTTGCCTTCTTTGCTTCTTCTTCTTATGATGGCAACGTGCCTTTTGTGGAGCATGCCTCTGTTCCATATGAGAGTATGAATGCTGGACTTTTTAGAGATCCTGCCCTCATGGGCATTTTTTCACTCCCACCTCCTAACATTGCTCCCATCAATATGATTTCTATCCATTCTGATCCTTGGGTCCTTCCTCTCGTCGATCAGGTAGAATCCTGGGGCGATGTCATGTCGTTGAGTCCTGTCGAGCTTAACTATGTCAAAATTATTTCTGCATCGTCTTTATCTTCTGAACTTACTCCTTCAAGTAGGGCTCTTGACACATATGTACAATCCCCTTGGATCAGAGATGGTGCTTCTTCAGATCCGTTATAAGAAATATTTCCTTCTGATGTCTTTTAAGGAGCCTCCTTGGTTTGATCATCACCATCGCTCCTCATTTCTCCCTAGTCATGGAGCCATGATTACGTTTCTTGAGCAGTTTGCTTCTTATGTCCCCTCCCAACCCCTTCAGACACCTATTCAAGTCCATGAAGTTTTCTCTGAAGGCAATATGGGGAACATTACGCAAACAATCCCCATCGACATCTCTACCAAACCAGGGATTGTCGAGAACATACACATAGGGGTAACCTGTACTCCTGAGGAGATTCAACTTTATACTAATCTCTTCTGAGAATTTCATGACTTTTTTTCTTGGTCATATGAAGAGATGCCTAGAATTGATCCTAGTATCATCCCAAAGATAATTATCCTATGCCTTTCATTGACCAGCTCATTGATGATTGCGTTGGGAGTGAAATTTATTCATTTATGGATGGCTTCTCTCGTTACAACCAGATTAATATATCACCTACAGATCAACACAAAACCGCCTTCATCTGCTCGTGGGGTACCTTTGCCTATAAGAAGCTCCCTTTATGTCTCAACAATGCTGGTGCTACCTCCCAACCCGCAATGTCCTATGTGTTCCATGACATTCGTCACATTGTGCAGCCTTACCTGGATGACCTTCCATCTCATTCAGCAAAGATCCATGACCATCCAAATCACCTCTGCAAAATATTTCTTTGTTTTCGACACTAGCGTATCCATCTTAATCCACATAAATGTGTCTTCTGCATCGAATCCAATAGACTTCTTGGTTTGTCATCTCCAAGGAGGGCATCTGATTTGATCCCCTCAAGGGTGAAGCCATTTTGAATCTTCCTCCTCCTGCTTCTTTTCAACCGTTGCAAAGTTTGCAGGGTAAAGCAAATTTTTTATGTCATTTTATTTCGAACTATGTTGAGATTGCTAAAGGCTATAAGCGGTTATTGAAGTGGGACACCTCCTTTGTTTTGGATGTCGTTGCACAAGATTCATTCGAGAAACTCAAGGAACTCCTTGTCTCTACTCCTTCATTGCATCCACCTGATTATCACCACGACTATACTCTTTATCTGGTCACTGCTGATAGCACGATTGGCATGGTCTTGGTTCAAGACGATGATGGTGGTACTGAAAATGTTGTATATTATCTCAGCCACAATTTACTCGACACAGAAACTTGATATGCTTATGTCAAGAAGATCGCTTTGGTAGTTGTTCATGCTGTCCAAAAATTCCATCACTATATTCAGTTGTGCACGACAACTGTGATTTCTGATTGCAACTCAATGACGTACATCTTGTCACAACAATTGTTGGAGGGAAAATCCTCAAAATGGATTGTTATCCTTCAAGATTTTGACTTGTAATTTACTATGGCCAAGTCTAAGAAATCCCTTGTCTTTGCTGAATTGTTGTGCTTGTTACCATTTGCTACCACACCCTCTCAGTTAGAGGATTGCATTCCAGATGGTACTATTTTCTTGATTAGCACCCTTGATCCCTAGTACAGGGATATTATTGTCTACCTCCAGACATCCTCTTTCATCCTGATTTGTCCAAGGATGCTCAACAATGTATTCGCCATCATTCTCAATCTTATCACATTATCGAAGACACCCTTTACCATCTTGGCATTGATTCTGTTCTCCATCATTGTTTGATGTTCAAGGAAGCTGAACAGGTCTTGAATGACTGCCACTCTAGTGCCTGTGGTTTTCATATGTCTGGTTATGCTACTACCCAAAAGATCCTCTGTGCTAGTTATTTTTGGCCATCTATTTTTAAGGACTGCATTCTTACCATCCGTTATTGTCATGCATGAATAATATACCAATGGAAGATGTGTGTGACTCCCTCTACTTTACACCCTATCATTACCTTTGGCCCTTTTGCTAAATGGGGCATATATTTTATGACCTATAACCTTCGCTTAGCTGGGGGGCATGGGTTTATCAACGTTGCCATCGATTATTTTACGAAGTGGGCTGAGGCAATGCCTACATTATCTAACGATGGTAAGACAACAGCTCAATTTTTATTCAATCATGTAATTACTCGGTTTGGAGTCCCTTAGACTATTTTTGCTGATCATGGTTCACATTTCCATGGTCATATGATGACTGAGTTAACAGCTCAGCTAGGCTTACATCATGATAGTTCGACGTCGTACTATCCTCAAGCCAATGGCCAACTAGAAGTTGTCAACAAGGTGTTGATCACGATGCTTCAACGTACCATCGGCATGCACAAGTCTAACTAGAGTTTGATGTTGTTTTCTACCTTATGGGCTTACCGTACTTCCATGAAGGATGCCACCAGATTCACCCCATCTTAGCTTGTTTACAGTCTAGAGGCTACCCTTTCGATTGAATGAGAGATCCCTTCTCTTAAATTAGTTGTCAAATTGCTCCCGAATACTACCTCGGTAAAAGAATGTCTTCTTTAACTAGAAAATCTAGACGAGACCCATCGACTAGCCTCTTTAGTCATTGAAGCACATAAGAAGAGAGTCAAAACTCACTTCGATCAAACTATTACCCTTTGTTCTTTCATTGAAGGAAACTTAGTCCTGCTCTACGATCAAGCGAATGACAAGCTAGGGACAAGAAAATTCGAGCCTATGTGGCATGGGCCTTATATTGTGAAATGTTTTTTGCAAAAAAGGGCCTATGAGCTGATTGATTACGAAGGGAACCCTCTAGATAAGCCCCGGAATGGTCTTTATCTCAAAAATTATTATGCATGAACTTCATGCATCTGCTGTGTACATATGTGTGTTTTCAGTGTGTGTCCATGTGTGGCCTGGTGTGTAGGCATTATCACCACTTATTGTGTCCTTTTACTTCTTGTGCAGATGTCTAGTGCACCTTACATTGGTTTCGCTGATGGTGCCTGTCGTAGTACTCAAAATATTTCCTTCGCGGCATGGGTCATCTACGATCCTCACAATGAGTTAGTAGATGTTCAAGGTGTTTGTCTAGGTTGTACTACAAACAATGTCACTGAATATAGTGCCGCCATTGAACTATTGACCAAGGTTGTTAACCTCGACATTCATGTGTTGGTTGTGAATCTGGATTCTCAACCTATTGTTATCCAACGTAACGGGTGTTACTCTGTCAGAAATCCTCAAATTTTAATGTTGTATTTGCTTGTTAGATTATTGGAAAGAAATTTTGATTTTATCACATATCAACACACTCCAAGAAGATTAAACACATTAACTAATGCATTTGTAGATCATGTATTAGACAAACATTTACGCAATTTATAATCAAAACATTATATGCAAGCATTTAGACAAAGTATATCGTGTGGTGCACCGAAACACTAAAAAATAGTGTATATGTCAAAAAATAGAGTATATGTTCATGATACATCCTTGTTATAGACATTTTTGGGCACTGCAACCCCAATCATAAAGGTCCATAAACTGAGGGCTCCTAAGTCCCTAAAAGTGTTTCTTCACTACCTAAAGGAACAAGGTCAGCTAATTACATCATCTCCCAGAAGTTATCCACTAAAAACTGCTCAAAAATGGTCAAAACTGGACCATACTGAATACCCAGTGCAGAGGGTGCGATGAATATCACCTTCCAAGTGTAAAGGGTGCAATGCATACTAGATGGCCCCTCTGTAGGGTGTGATGGGCGAGAATGGACAAATGACAGAGACAGTTTGCGAGGTGGAAGATCATAGAATCTTCCAGAAGCTTCCCCTCTGACACTTGCCTCTCTGTTTTTGACCAGGGATGAGTAAGAGATCATCAATCTCTAAGTGGAATCAAGAACTATCAGAGAGAGGAAACTAATCAAAAACCCAGAAGATTACTCACCCCCCTACAATCATCTATATATGGATCCCTCATCACAGAGATCCAGAGGCTGGAATCTTGTATCTTGTAGAGAAGTGATGTTGGTTTTCTGGTGAAACTTCATAGTTTTGGGTGATCTAAGCTTTATTTGAGGTGAAGAAGGGAGTTCTTGCTGGAGGATGATTCTGGGTCAGAGCATGTGGTTGTAATCCTCCTTTTTTTCTTTATATTAATAAAACTATTCAAGTTTTCCTCCATATTCTTGTATGTTTGATTGTATATGCATTTGTATGGTTAACACATATCTGGTCCTGTGTTATTTATGCATATAGATCTCTGTTCTTCGATAGTATTATGTTTCTTTGATTCCACTGGTGATCTTTGAAGCTGGGGCAGACGAAGAAGAAGTGGCAAAGATCTATCAGGAAGGAGAGGAATCAAGTAAGGAACCAAGCGCAAGACCAAGGTTGGTGTCCTTTATTCCACTCTTATCTATTTTCATAAAGGAAAACAAAAGTAGACGTTACTCATTTGTTTCTAAGATAGCTACCACTCTTAGTGAGAATAGCAGCTCCGAGTGGAAACTATTCCCGGTAATAGACCGCTAACACAAATATGGTGACTCGCCCCTGAGTCACTCTGCAAATCTGAAGTATCAATAAAGAGATTGTTGTGGAAATATCTAGGTTTTATCCATTTCCTTCTATTATGAATGACTGTGTTTATGTTATGATGAATAATAGGTTTATGATCTAATGTTGTGTTGATGCAAGAATCTATATTTTTTACATTGTTATACGAACTCAAGTCATAATATCTGTTCATGCGAAGAGTATCTTAAGGCATGTTAAAATTATCAGACACCTAACTTGATCTGGGTAAATACAGAAGTAGAAGCAATCTCAAAAGTGCTTAAGTAGTTGATTCACCTATTTAAGGTCCACAAAGGATAGTCATAGACCTTCATGAAGGTCTAGAGGCTAGTAAGAGAAATTCATATCAATAAGCCTTAAGGTATTATCGATCTATGCGAAGGCAGGGATAGGGCATAAAACGACATCATAACCATCTCTAGGTGCAGAGACTTGGTTCCAGCATCCCCCCATATTACTTCGAGTGAGACTTCAGTCTCTGCTCTACAGATTGATGCTGAAAGGGCCAATAGTGTAGGGATTTGTTTGACAAACTGAACTCTGAACCTGGGTCAAGACCCACTAAGCCAACAAATGGTTCCATTACTGGTACTTGAACAGGGTCTCTCAGGTGAGATCCAAGTATCCTAACCTACTTGGACTTTCATCCCCAGAACATGACCTTAGGGGTCCCTGTCCCAACACCTGAAAACCATTTTTGTATGCGAACTCAACCAATGGAAGATAGTGCTCCCATTTCCTCTACTGGTGCATCATGTACATCCTCATCATATCCTCCAAGATCATGTTGACCCTCTCTATCTTTCCATCTATTTGTGGATGATAAGTTGCACTAAATGCCAACTCTATACCCAAACCTATAAATATCTCCTTCCAAAACTTGGAAGTGAACTTCACATCCCTTTCTGACAAAATATTCTTTGGAACACCATGCAATCTCACTGTCTCTTTGATGAACAACTATGCTACCTCACTGGAAGAATATGTAGTCTTCACTACAATGAAGTGAGCTACCTTCCTCAACCTGTCAACCATGACCATAATAGAATCATGATGTCTCACAGTCCTCAAAAGACGTGTAAAAAAATCCATGGAAAATACCTCCCATTTACAATATAGAATCACAATACCTTGTATTAAACCACATGGATGCTTACATTCTTCCTTCACCTACTAAAAATCTAAGAATCTAGCCACGAACTCTGCCACTTCCTTATTTAGATTAGGCCAATAGTAGAACTTCTTCATGGTTGTGAATGTCTTTTGACATCTTGGATGACTTGCATATGGCTTGGCATGAAATTCTCATAGGATAAGCTTCTTGAGCTCACTGCAATTTGGCACATAGATCATGTCCCTGAATATCACTAAACCACCTATTGTTAGATGATAGTCTGCATCCTGATACCCTATACCTATACTTGCACCTGTACCTATACATGTACATGTACTCTGTTGTAACCTGTGCATGATCTCTATGTACTTGTCATCCCATTGTTATTCCTACAAGATCTCATCTTGTAACTTTGTCCCATAAGATATCATATCTACTATATGATTTACATGTACCTTCTTTCTGAGAGAATATACAACTCGGTTCTCCTTTCCTTTGATGTACCGGATCTCGAAGTAGAACTCACTAAGGGTGGCCACCCATCTATATTTCCTAGATTTTAAATTCAGTTGGTCAAACAAAAATCTCAACCTATTGTGATCACTCATCATTACAAACTTCCTGCCAAGAAGATAGTTCCTCCACATCTTCAATGCATGTATGATCACTGCTAGCTCAAGCTCATGCATAAAACAGTTCTACTCCTTCTCATTCATTTTTCATGACTCATAGCACACTACCTATCCTTCTTACATGGGAACTACACCAAGTCCTCTCTTGTAAGCATCTATACACACTATAACTCTTTGTCCGGATCTGCAATCATAGAACTAGTGCATGTGTCAACAACTAATTGAGCTACTCAAAACTAGCTACACACTCTTTTGCCCATTCTAAATTTTTACCTTTCCTCTGTAATGATGTGATAGGATATGAAATGCATGAGAAGTTCCTAATGAACCTCTTGCAGTAACCTGCCAATCCCATGAATGATCTCACCTCATCCACATTCTTAGGAGCTTCCCACTCCATGATCGCCCATATCTTTTCTGGATCTACTGCTATCCTGTCCTTGGAGACAACATTGTGCAAGTAATGTACCTCAATCTAAAAGAAGTTCCACTTGATAATTTTAGCATAAAAATGATTCTCCCTTATCAATATCAACACTACTACTAAATGCTCGACATGTTCTTCCTCATTTTTAGAATATACCAGTATGTCATCAATGAATATAATAAAAACTTATCCAGATAAGGATGCAACACACTATTCATCAAACACATAAATGTAGCTAGATCATTAGTTAAACCAAATGGAACTACAACAAACTCATAATTCCCATACCTGGTCCTGAACCCATCCTTGAAGATATCCTCTTCCTTGATGCGTGCTTGATGGTATCCCGATCTCAAGCCAATCTTAGAGAACAATGTTGCTCCCTTCAACTAATCAAGAAAATTATCAATCCTCGGTAATGGGTACCTTTTGTTTATCGTTACCTTGTTGAGATGCCTATAATTAATGCACAATCTGAGAGTATCATATTTCTTCTTTACAAACAACACTGGTGCACCCCAAGGCAATACACTTGGCCTAATGTATCCCTTGTAAAGCATCTCCTTTAATCGAAACTTCAACTCTACCAACTTAGGTGTGCTCATCATGTAAGGTAACTTTTGATGTTGGAGCTTCCCCTAGCATAACTCAATAGAAAATTGTACCTCCTTATGAGGTGGAAACTCTATAATGTGCTCAGGGAATACATCCTGAAACTATTGTTGAAATGGGTACCTGCTCAAAACATATGCATCCTCAACTTCCTTACCTTTATCACTATAAATGTGCACTACAAACATCACATTACCTTTTTTGCAACTACGGTTAGCATGCATAGTGGTAACCATCCTCATTGATGTAGGCTTCTTCTTTCCATACAAATTCCTCTTTTCCCCACTATCATCCACACAGTCAATTGCCTTGTCGAATAAATCCACTTTGGTCCTGTAAAAGTATAGTCAATCCATTCCCAAAAGCATGCTATACGATCCTAATGGAAATACATTCAAGTGTGTTGTTATACGCATGCCATTTAACTCAAATGCACAAGCTCTTACCCAATGGTGAACTCTCTTCTTTGTACATGTAGCCAAATGTACCAACCAATATTCTGCATGCACTTCTTTCCTCAAACCACACTTATCCACCAGGTTAGGAATAATATAACTATAGTTAGATCTAGGATCAATCAAAATAGAAACAACTTGATCACAAATATTACCGTCCATCTCAATGATAGATATGTAATGATATTTCTTCCTATTATTCGCAGTTGCATAGATTCAAGGAATGTTATGACGAACATCACCAATTGTAAGCGTCTCCTAAGCACTATAGATCTGGGGTCAACTACCACTCTGATACTACATAAAATCCCTCTTATGATTATCCTTACCATATATCCAACACTACAGTGGTTCCCTACCACTGCCTCTAGACTGCTACTCTCCATATCCCTTCTTAGTTGTATTAAACCTCTTGTAAGGGACTAAATTTTCTTTCTAACTTTCTTCTTGAAGTCTTCCTCGCTTTGGTGGCCATTTTCCTTTAGATTCGCATTTCCTTTCAAGTCACAGTTAGGGTTGACTTTGCGGTTCGACTGCTCATAGCAAAGTTTCAACTTTCATATGGCCTCCTCCAACGACCTAGGCTCATCGAACTCAATTCGGTCTATGTTTTTTACTGGCATTCCACTGATGAATCTTTGAACCTTGGCCTTCTCCTCCTTGAGGCAAGGCACATATCTCAACAACTCCAAGAACCTACCAGTATATTCATCTTCTGTCGTGGAACCCATCCGCAACTCATAAAAATCCTTAACTCTATCATCAAAGTATATTTCTAAGAAATACTTCTTAAAGAGCCTCTCAAAATCATGCCAAGTCAAATAATCCTCATGTATACCTTTAAAATTCTTCACATCTTCCCACCAAATATCTACTTTAACTTTAAGTCTGAAAGTGGTTTTTCTTGCTTTCATGTTTTTTGAATAATCACACAATCAAAAGAACTTCCTCATAACAAGGAACCATGCCTCTACATCCAATGATTTCTTAATTTCTCCATCAAAGGTAGGTGAAATTGCCTCCTTAAACTCATCTGGAAAGTATCCCTTATCACTCCTCCTGTAACGATGATAATGATGATGATCATGACGCCTGTGAGAACCAGAACTAGAATAGTACCTATGTCTATCACCTCTCCTATCCAGAGTGTCCGACTTGTGACCACCATAAGAATTGCTTCCATATGCCCCATTAGCTTTGTCCTCCTACTCATGGCTAATCCAAAGTGATCCTTGTCGCTGCAAATTTTGAGAAACTCTGAAGTAGTATTGCACTAACCTTTGTTTGTTTCTCTTGTTCTTGCAATATTTTGTCATTATCCACCTTACAAATTCTTCTATCTTCATTCAAGCTTCTCAATGTATTAGAAGAGTTCCCAACACCACGCTGCTCATCTAATTCATAGGGAAAGTCTTTGTAGTCTACCATCTCTAATTCATAGGGAAAGTCTTTGTAGTCTACCATCTTTCTAGCCATTTGATCTCTTTCCTACAAGGCATACTCTATCAGCTAAACCCAATCACCATAAATCAATGTACCTTAGCATAATTCAAGGAGGATATCTCATATGAAAGATCACCCAATTAGCATGATACATGTACAACATAATCATAACAACATATAAAATATAACACATAGGCATGGAACCATATGTCCATGATTCTAGCTAGGGTCTAATCATCAATGCATGAACATATCAACTACACATATCATGACTACATGCATGACCATAACAACTATTGGGATGGTGTCCCTGGAGTTAAGTTTTGTTCAAATTTTGGGTTAAATTTTGTATAAAATGTAAAGTCTATGCTAAATGTGGAAGAAGAGAGTGAATATAGTATGAGTCAAATGAGCTTTAGTCCTTTAGGGTGGTAAGTGATAGGGAGGTTTTGTGATCCGCCCATGGTACGCGGACCATGGCATTGTAAGCGAAATTATATCTATAGATTAGTCATAGAAAGTCTAAGAATTATCTAATTGATAAGAATCTTTGTAAGGGAAAGTAATCTAAGGAAGGAAAGGTCTATTTGTTGTACTTAGGCGAAGGGGAAGGCTCCCACAGTTGAGTGTGCAGAGACCTTGGTAAGTCCAAGGGCTAAGTGCATAGGCCTCTACAACTAAGTGCGCGGGGAAAAGAAGTCTATACTGAATTGATTATACTTAATAAAGACAGTTTTAAGCCAATTTTGATGCATTTGTGCCTTATTTATTACTTCTGCAAGTTTCAGTAATTTCGCTATATGTTGCAATCTATATGAAATAATGCTTATTTGGTGCGTGAGAGTAGTAGATCAATATTAATTAGGCATTTTGTGAATGATTAAAAGCCTTCATGAAGATACGGAAATTTTTTTAAGTACATTTACAATAGTTGTCTATTTGGAAGGGTTAAGGGTTTGAAAAGGTAGATGTAAGCCCTAGGACTACAGGAACCTATCACACAGGCCTCTGGATGCAAATACTTGGTTATGTTATTCCCCAATATTACTTCGGGTGAGACTGTATCCTACACTATGCAAGTTGTTTCCGAAAGGGCCAACAGTTAGGGTTTTGTTAATTGGTGTAGATAATGTTGAACCTAGGTTAGGCCCCATCAAGCCAACAAATGGTTTTGTTTCTGGGACCAGGATCTGTCTAAGGAATGTGTGATGTCAAATAAGCAGTTCCCCACTAAGAAAGAAATAGAGGAGTGGATCGACCAAAATATGCAGTCCTTTGTAGATTAGGAAAACAAAAACCCTCGGTTATCAAAGGAAGAGTGGCTGAATAGATACCTATACACAAACAATCTTGAAATTTTCTTATGCTCTTTTCCTAGCGAATTATACGAGAGGTTGTCCAAATTTGCGGGTAGTCAAGGTACCTGGAAGCTTGACGGCCGTATTGTGTGGACCCCAGAATTGGTGAAGCACTTGGAGGCTTCAAAAAAAAAAAATCACGCGGGCCGTCGACCATTGGAACGATCATATTCAAGGAGGATTCATCACTAAGTTCTGTTGGGTATACGACCAAAGTCCCACATTGACTAGAAGTGGGGAAAAATCATGGGTATATAAGGATGGACAAATATCTCCATTGGTATGAGGCCTTTTGGGGTAAAGCCCAAAAACATATCCATGAGGGCTTAGGCCCAAAGTGGACAATATCGTACCATTGTGGAGATATGTTGTGTCCAGAGTTCTTACAAGAAATTGTTAGGTAAACTTGACTCGGGATAGAGTCAAAGTTGACCAGGTTAAATAGTGATGGTTTTGGGGCACATGGTATTATGCACCCATGGTATTCTACCCGTGATATTATATGTAATGGAGCCTATAAAAGGCTGGAAGGACTTCATTGTAATGCAAGGGCCTGGAAGTGAGTGGTGAAGGCTCACTTGGCCAGATTGGCCAGGATTTTGGCCAAGGATAATGAAATTTCATTATGATCGGGTTTTTCCCCAGATAAACATGTGTGTTCATGTGTTTATAGTTATTGCTGGTCATTTTTATATTTGTTTCTCTCAGTAATTCTCTGTAATTAATTTGTGTTCTTGGGTAAATTTCTTAACAATTGGTATCAGAGCCAAGTTGGCTTGAGAAGAATGTATTTTGTTGCCAAGGGTTTGTATTGGCTTAGTGAATGAAGGGGATATGATTTGTTGCACTGATGCTATGGATATAGATCAACCAAACAAGAAGCATTGCATGTTATCACGCTCCAGATCCAGATCAAGGCTTCCTGGTAAAGTCACCCGAGGCAAGGGTTTCAAGGATTCATCTCAAAAATTAAAGGTAGTTAAACTTGGCAAGAAGGAAGCAAAGAAACAAAACAAGGATGCCCACAATTGAGAGAAGATGGGTTAGAATAGCAGTAGTAATAAACCAAAAAAAATAATTAATGAAGTCAAAATTATTGCATGTAAATGGGCATACTATTGTAAGACCTGGTAAGGCACGTGTACCCCTTGGTGATCACCGCTAAAGTCTGGGTTAGACCTAGGTGATAGGGGGGATGTTGGGTTAACAATACCCCACTTAAAAACTTTGAGGGGGGTAAGAGCTAGAGTGATAGCAAGTTTGGCTGGAGTTAGTCAAGGAACCCCAAGTCAAGTTTAAGGGGGGAATTGTTAGGTAAACTTGAATCGAGATAGAGTCAAAGTTGACCAGGTTAAATAGTGATGGTTTTGGGGCACATGGTATTGTCCACCCATGGTATTATGCCCGTGGTATTATATGTAATGGAGCCTATAAGAGGCTGGAAGGACTTCATTGTAATGCAAGGGCCTGGAGGTGAGCGGTGAAGGCTCACTTGGCCGGATTGGCTAGGGTTTTGGCCAAGGATAATGAAATTTCATTATGATCGGGTTTTTCCCCAGATAAACATGTGCGTTCATGTGTTTATAGTTATTGCTAGTCATTTTTATATTTGTTTCTCTCAGTAATTCTCCGTAATTAATTTTTGTTCTTGGGTAAATTTCTTAACAAGTTCGAGATCAATTAGTCTTTGAGCTATAGTGAAGTAGTGCTAAGGTTATTCAAGAAACCAAGAGGTAAGTACTTAAAATCTATGAAAACCTGGATTAAGATTTTATTATGAAAAAAGTGGGTTATGCCATTACATTGATGTTTGGGACTATGTGAAATGGAAAACCATTCAGAAGAAACAAAGAATCAGGCACTGAATACAGTTCGATGTTAGGATCTTCTGATAGCGATGATGAAGGAACTATTCTAAGAACACCGCAAATCACACTAAAAATAGTAAGCTAAGGTATCCCAGGGATACCACATCCATCCACTCCACCACCACCTCCACCTTCGCATCAACCATTCAACATGGAAAACAAGATGAAGATGTCGATCTTTAAAGGGGTGGGAAGCGAGGACCCCAAACAATTATGGTTCATCATGATTTTTGTGTGGAAGGCACAGTAGATTACTGATCATAATATGAAGAAAGAACAATTGGTCACAGCACTACAGGATAGGGCATTGACTTGGTATATCAAGTTCTATACGGATCAACCTGGTGCAATGATGACAGAGACTAATCAGGCACTAAACAGTGAGTTTAAAAAGCCTAAGTCTCATGCGCAATCTATAACAGAGTTTAAGGAAATACAACAGAGGGTAAATGAGTCCGCGTGGGACTTCATTAGAGTTTGAAGTGCTTCATCTGGTAGGCTAATATGTCTATCATGGATTCTCATCATAGGGATTGGTACATCGCTTCTCTCCTTCCCCATCTAAGATTACCATTATAACAACAGAAGATAGGAATGCAGGTAGAGGCTGTGGAGATCGCGATGAGGTTGGAAGCCTCACCAGTGCATGATATGAAAATCGGAGTACAACAGATTTAGTCGCAGTTGGCAAGTTTGCACATGGAGTTTCAAAGCTTGAAGACTAAAAAGGAAGCTCAATCTTAGGTTCACACTAAAGTCCGGTGCATAAAATGTAAAGATAAGGGACATGATAAGAATCATTGTCCTATTTATCATAATTACCTAATTGGAGGAGGTCTTGTTCCTTTGAATCCTAAGAACATCACGAGACCAAGCAAAAGAGTACCCTTATAGTGCGTTATTTTCCATATATCTGGGAAGCACGCGACTAACCATTGTCGAAGTTTATGAAGACACCACAACAATTGTTTTGTGTTTTCATAAATTGGTTGGGCATGATGAGTGAAATTTCTGAAGCTATGAACTTATGATGGAGCGGACCCCTACGTATCGAATGCAAGGAGAAAAATCAGCCTTAGGATCAGGGCACGGGTGCGGCGCGTAAAGGATTGCAGGGTCGAGGAAGAGGATGAGGAGGAGGAGCTAGCAGAGGTAATGGAAAAATCATTTGTTATAATTGTAGAGAGGCCGATCATTTTACGTGTGAATGTTAGAACCAAACACATCAATCCTACCAATGTTTCTGATAGTTTGATCATTTAATAGAGGATTTCCCAGCGCTAATAGCCAAAATGAAGGAGAAGAAGACACAAAAACCTATGCAAAATGTTTAGATGATTAGAGGAGAGCCTCATTAAGAAGAGCCTAGCATTAGTATCGTAATGTGAAGTGGTGTGTCCAGGGAGAAGATAAGGGAAAGCAACTGGAAACTAAAGGATGGGTACACAACGCTGTTGAGAAGGAAGTTGGATTTGATCTTAACCGGGCTAAAGAAATCTTTATGGAAGCTAAAAAAAGCTTTGTTGAGGCCTCTACATCAAGAAGTTAGGAGAAGAATGGTGGAAACAAACACCAAGACGTAGATCCATCGTTATTAGCTACCTTTCTGAAAATGTGTATGAAGTTATTATGGGATAGAAAGGCAGTAGAAGGGATTCAAGAGTTAATTGATAATTGTACAGGAAAGTTCAAGCCTCCTCTTGAACAACGTGCTATATGAAAAGTGGGTAAAAACAAGAAATGTACAAACCGCGAGATGAGGCTAATAGCACAAATCAGAGAATACGAAATGGAACAGGTAATTCTCAATCTAGGATCAGATGTGAATCTACTACCAAAGCAATCATGGGAAAAAATGGGGAGACCTTCCTGCAATGGTCTCTTATCTAGCTTCAAACGGCTAATCAACAGAAGATCATTCCTATGGGGCAACTGTATGGGGTAACAATGGATATTGAAGGAGAAAGAGCCTTCACTGATTTTGAAGTGATTGAGATAGTAGATGATAGTAATGCTTATCCTACACTATTGGGAATTGATTGCACCTTCGACATGGATGTGGTCATTAATCTTAAAAAGTGTCGAATGGTTTTTAAGAGGAAGGAGCTTCAGCTAATTGTTCTATTGGATCCATCTAAAAGTGCACAATACATAGAACCAGTCTATGATTATGAAGAAGAAGACAATTTGGATTAGATATATAAGATCATTGTGCGTAATTAGGACTGGATCAATCCTACAGCAGAAGGATGGATCACATGGGATAGAGATAGTTCTTGCACACTAGATTTAGATGAAGAACTCCAAGACTGGAAGAATAGGTTACATGAAGTCTCAATGCTACGCTGCAATATGATGAAAAAATCACTTCAGTGTGTGTCCATAGAGGTAAGAAATATTCCTCATTATGATGGCTTAGATGATGTTAGTTTTTTTCTAGATAAGTTTGAAAGGGAGGTTCCAGAAGATCATCACTTCTAGGCTCTCAATCTGGCACTATGTGTTGCACCTACTAATTGGTGGGGTACTCATAAGGATATATTTACATATTGGAAAGAATACAGATGAATGATGAAGCTAAGGTTTGTGTACGCTAATACCTTTATGACCAAGAAATACACTAGAAAATATGGTCTGCATGAGCATCTGGCGTGGTGGACTAAAGCATGGGGAGGGAACCCTCAACCTGAATGGGTACACATCTTTTGTCACACGTTAGATACCATTCCAACGAACTGGTATTTTGAGACAGATCTATGCCATGGAACAACCGAATGGGATATCCTCAAGGAAAGTTTTTTTTTTACCTTCAGCTTTGAGGATGGCTTTGAATGCATTGACGAAGCACTCCAATAACTTGAGACTGTGATATTTAGAATGCCTGAGAATCTAATGGAATGGGTTCAACCAGATTGGAATACGTAGTTGTGCCACACACTAGAATGTTATAATGTGACTGCAAAAGAAGAAGAATATGACCCTCAAAATATCAACGTTCTAGAGTTTTAAGGATGACGTGAAGTTGAAGGACCCAAAGAAAAGATCCCTGGCATCACAAAACCTCCAAAGACTAAACACGTAAACATTGGGTCAAATGAGGAGTTGAAGTTTGTGAAAATAAGTGACTATTGGGACTAAGATACAGTTGATAAGGTTGCGGAGCTCCTGTGCAACTACCAGGACTTGTTTCCCACCAAGTTCTCATATTTAAAGGGGATCGTAGGGGATCTGGGCATAATGAAGGTCACCTTAAACCTTGATGTGAAGCCCATGAAACAAATACCCTACATCTAAATCCCAAGTATAAGGAGAAGGTATGCAAAGAGCTGGACAAAATGCTAGAGGCTGGAATCATTAAGTTGGTGTATGAGTCTAATTGGGTGAGTGTTATGGTTGTTCAAGAGAAGAAGAAACAATATAAATTCAAGATATGCGTAGATCTAAGAAAGATCAATTATGCATGAATTCATGACCCATTTCCAACACCCTTTACAGATGAAGTCCTCAAGAATGTTGGAGGGCAGGAAGCTTATTCGTTCACTAATGGGTTTTTGGGGTACCATCAGATTAAGATTGCACCAGAGGATTGTAGCAACACCACCTTCATGATGGAGTGGGGATTTTTCAATATACGATAATGCCATTCGAGCTAAAGAATGTGCCCATGATCTTCTCAAGGGTTTTAATTACAACTTTTAAGGAGGTCATCCATAAATTCTTAGAAGTTTATTTTGATGACTAGACTGTGTTTGGGTCTGTAAAGTGCCATCTTGCAAGTCTTCGCCTTATGTTGGATACCTATCACAGACATCAAATCACCTTGAATTTAAAGAAATTCATTTTTAGTGTCCCGTATGGTATATTTCTAGGACATGTCATGTGTAAGCAAGGATTGATGGTAGACCCTGCAAAGGTAGAATTTATTGTCAATTTCGAGGCCCCGAAGAATGTAAAATAGTTGTGCACGACACTGGGCCATACGGGGTATTATAGAAAGTTTATTAAGGGATATGCTCCAATGGAGAAGTTGTTGAAGAAAGACGCAACTTTTGATGGGATGAATAGTGTCATAATAGTTTGGATATTTTGAAGAACAATATGGTCACCGCACCCATTCTGGTTTTTCCCTATTGGAAAAAGGAGTTTCATGTCCATGTAGATGCTTCTTGTATTGCACTCAGTGTGGTGGTAACCCAACCAGGTGATGATGATATTGATCAACCTATAGCGTTTAAAAGTAGGAATTCATCTAAGGTGGAAAATTATTAGTTAATAACAGAGCACGAAGGACTGGCTATGGTCTACAAACTACAAAAGTTTTGACATTACCTGTTGTTGGGGAAATTATATGTGTTACAATTCCAACATTAAATTATTAGTATGGGGTCGTAATACTTAGAGGCACAAGCGCAGGTAACGCAGGATCATAGCATCTAACCTAAATTAATATCAAATTCCTATTTCTGAATTAAGTACAAAATGTAAATAAACAATTTTAATCTCAATCTAAATCCATCAAACTTAATTTCAATGAAAGTAAAATTTAACTACAATGAAACCACACTGACATGTTAACTATGAAATGTTGAGAAGCTAATTACAAAATTAAAACTATGTTTAACGAAAGAATAATTCATTTAACACACTTTGATGCTAATCGAAAACAAAGATTCCTATTCTAAAAGCATGCACTCTAAATCTAAATCTTGGGTGTCACAAATCACTCTCATGAAATGCTCAATCGAAATGTAAAATATTCACTCTTAATGAAAATCAAATTGCCAGAATGAAAACACCATTTCTATCTGAAATCAAAATTCAGATTTTACCTTGTGGGAAATAGGATTATTCTAATTGAATTCGAAACATTGTACTACCAATTTAAGTTATGTTCAATGGAAAACTAAACTACTTTGATTTAAATTGTTGGAATGACTGATTCAAGACTAAACTACTTCAATTTCCATGCCAATTCAAACCTAGACTACTCCTAATTGAAATAAAAGTACTTTAACTACAAGATCCAGATTGCATCTAATGGAAAAAAAAATCATTCAAATCAAAATCAAAATGTTGAACTATAAGATTTAGATTGCACTCATGAAAACATTCGTTAATGAAAATCAATCTGAAAATATAATCCCTATGGTTGGAATGAACTACATAACTTGTTCCAAGTGGTGGTGGGCCCTTGCCACTCTTGGAGAAAGTTCAATTAACTCATTGGAAACAAAATTCAAAACACAATCATAATACTTTTAGAGAATTTAGAGATGAAGCAAAATTCAATTAAGATTCAATTATTATTACAAAAGAGATTCAATCCATATTTTGTTCCTTCCCTACCTCTCTTCCTTTTACAAACTTCAAAATTTTAGAATACAAACCACAGCTGAGCCATTTATAAGATTTACAAGGTGAATTAGTAATTTTCCTCAATTATGGAAAATTGAACAATTTTAACAAACTCGCCCCAAATATATTGGCATATCTTCCTAACCATGGAAAAATTTGGAAATTTTTTTGGAGGGAACCTACATTGTATATTTTCAACACAAACCTCTTTTGGATTTGTCTCATTCAAATACATCTCCTCGGAAACCATGCCCAATGTTGGTTGTCTCACTCTTTTTGCAAGATTCTAGAACTCTAGAAAAACAATCATTTTTTATAAAAATTCCTCCAAGATCTACTTATAACTTTTAGAAACATTCAAATCTGTAGAAATGATTTTGTATATAGATGATTGGTTACATTTTTAACAAACCCATTTTATCATATTTTCTAAATTCACCTCCATCTGCACGGAAATTGAGGTCAAACATGGAAGTCTGGAAACTATGCACATTTTGAGCAGATTTGTTAATTAGCTCATAGGGACACGCATGTGCAGCCTAGTTGCAATCCAACACATGGAAATGTATTAAAATCTTATTTTGGACAATAACCTCCCTCGGTTTTCCCCAGAAGCGTGATGAAATGTCGAATCGCCAAATTGGATATTCTCATACTCTACTTGTACCAACTAATTCAACTAACTTGTGAAGAATTTCGACGATGGAACCCTATGACAAATGAACTTAGAAAAACTATCATTAGTAAATCATGGAAAAATCATCTTTTATTGTAGAAAATAGAAGAAAACTAATGATAATCAACTATGAGGCGTAAGACGTGAATTGGCGACAAGCGATAGAATTATGGTGTGAAATGAATGCAATAGTGCATGAATATAGGTTATGAATGGTGGAATTGAATGATGAAAACATGGGCATATTTAAGGCCCAACATCCCCCCATACCTTGTGATTTTCATGTCCTCATGCAAACAATTACTTTTCTTTTATAGATTTTATGGCATCTTGGCTTTGGATAGGGTTGGTTCTTGTGGAGCAATACTGCGTGAACATTTGAAGGTGTTGGTTCTTGTGGAGTAAGACCATTCTTATTTGACTGCCATATATTTTATTTTGAGAGTGATACGAATTTAGTATAAACAATAGATATGGTAGGAGGAAACGATGAATGAGATGATAGGTGGCAATGAAAATGGTGGAGGAGCTGAGGTGGTGATGGAGATAAGTGCTTTCATACTCTAGTTTTGTGAGGCCAATTCTTATGGATGGTTCATTTTTGAAAGGAAGCAATGACTTCATCCTCTATTGGATACATTCAACTGACAATATATGTGAATGTAGGATGGGAAGGCATTATAGTTACAACTTTTGTTTACATAAACCAATATACTTTTATTATCATGATTATGACCTTATTAGAGTAGCATGCATTCTATTATGAATGAGGAATTTGCAAATGGAGGGTATATGGAAAACAAAATATATGGAATATGTGGTGGTTAATCATCAAATATTTCTTAAATATCTAATGAATTAAAGAATATTAAGCCAACTTTACCTCAAGTTTTACATTTACCATGAAGATAGTTGCACGCTGAAGTAGAGGATGGAATGGCTGGAGCTGATGTCACTGCTGATCAGGATGAACTGAGGATCCCCTTCACCCCCATGCCTGAGGAGTTTTATGTACCTAAATACTGAGGAAAGGTTACTGCTACTGCAAATGACAATGGAAATGTTGATACAAAGAACCAAATTGCTGCAAAGCTGTGTTGAGATCACAAAATCGTATAGTCTTCAACCACTACACACTTTTGTGCAATATTGCATATGTGAATAAATGGAGTCGATTTCGAATATACGCAAGAATCATTGGATTACCTACCATTGAGGAGGGTTTTTAACCAATGCGAGATATCCCATCTGTGATGTTAATGGGAATCAAGGCACTAGGTACATTGTACTAGCCATGAATGAATTTATCGAAGTTGAATGGGCTGCAGAATTCATCCACCAAGAAACATTGATGTATTTCCTTAGTAGATGACAAGGATACCTGCCATTAAGCCATGCAGGCTCCCAGGTACCTTATCTAACCCTAATCCTAATCGCAAATAATGTGTTGATGTTGATGGTATAAGGCTTGTCGGCAGGTGGGCCTTAAGGAATCCCACATCAACCAACTCGAGTACAAATATAATGACTTGAAAGATGCATGATTTGAAGAAATCATACAAATTTATGAAATTTATTGGGAACTTTGCCCGCTATTTACTTGGTTTTCAAGAAAATTCCCTGTCCAGTTGCACTAGACAAGCTAGTTTTCACAAAATGACTTTTTTTCCTCTTTACTATTTTCATTTATTGATTATAATGCTAACTTTCCTACTATACTAAAGAAAATAAATTCTCCATCAAGTGAAAGATAAATTCCAATGAATCCATGAGCGGATCAAGTACAAGGATATATTCATGCTTAGTTTTAGCATATAAGAGTTAGAATGTACAAGAGCATGAGAAATTAGAAACTTTTAAAGACGTGATATAAAGAATATTTGAAGATGAGAGTGGTAATTTGACTGGATTGTGACCTGGAACCAATGCTTGATGTAATTTTTGTGGTATTGGCCCATTTCTTCATTTGAACCACTGTGAAAGTCCTCCTCATTCATGCCAAGCAAAGTTGGATAATTGGTCTCTAGAATGCATACAAGGCTTGTTGTTGGGCATGGTTAAAGTTCTTCGATCCTAGGTTTAGTTGGATGCTCCCCATCATATTTGGTACATGATTTCTCAATCTCCTTGGTAGTTAGGCAGTAAGAATCAAGGGAGATTTCCAAATCCTCTTCTTGTTGTGGAGAGACAGATAATTTCTTTAATGTAGTGAAGATGAACTCTTCCAGAGAGGAAAATATCCCAGCTACTGCGAGGATTTGAGAAAGTACTTTGAGGGACATTATTTAAGCTCTGGATCATTCTTTGAATTTCTCCTACTGGTTGATGATCCCTGTCTCACAATATGGATTAGTACCTGGGGGTTCTTACAGCACCCCAAAAGTGTTTGATCTTTAAAGAGCTTGAATTTTTAATCTAAATGGATTAAAAACTGCTAATTTCAATAAAACTCACCAAACTTTATTATTTGGACAACCAAACTTTGGAGCGACCCTACAATAGTTGATGCATGGCTCTTCACTCATGTCTTACCATACACTCCCCACCCTTTGATTTCCCTACAACTAAGATCATATAGCAAACTTGTGAAAGAAACTACACTCTAATACCTTTAGCACCTCCCCGACAACGGCGCCAAAAATTTTGGGTAAATTATATGTGTTACAATTCCAACATTAAATTATCAATCTGGGGTCATAAGGCTTAGAGGCACAAGTGTAGGTAATACAAGATTAGAGAATATAACCTAAATTAATATCAAATTCATATTTGTGAATTAAGTACAGAATCCAAATAAACAATTTTAATCTGAATCTAAATCAATAAAAGTTAATTTGAATGCAAGTAAAATTTAACTATAATGAAACCACACTCACATGTTAACTATGAAATGCTTAGAATCTAATAACAAAATTAAAACTATTCTTAATGAAAGCAGAATTCATTTAACAGACTTTGATGCTAATCGAAAACAAATAATCCTATTCTAAAAGCATACACACTAAATCTAAATCTCATGTCTCACAAATCACTCTCATGAAATGCTCAATTGAAATGAAAAATATTCACTTTTAATGAAAATCTAACTGCCAAAATCAAAACACTATTTCTATTTGAAATCTAGATTCAAATTGTACCTAGTGGAAAATAGAATTATTCTAATTGAATTTGAAACATTATACTACCAATTTAAGTTACATTCAATGGAAAACTAAACTACTCTGATTTAAATTATTGCAATGACCAATTCAAGACTAAATTACTTCAATTGCAATGCGAATTCAAACCTAGACTACTCCTAATTGAAATCAAAATACTTAAACTACAAGATTCATATTTCATCTAATGGAAAACAAAATAAAAATGTTGAACTAAAAGATTCATATTGCACTCATGAAAACATTCGTTAATGAAAATCACTCTACAAATCTAATACCTATGATTCGAATGAACTATAGAAATTTCTTCTAGGTGGTGGTGGGCCCTTTCCACTTGTGGAGCAAGTTATATTAACTCAATGGAAATAAACTTCAAAACATAGTCATAATACTTACAGAGAATTTAGAGATAAAGAAAAATTCAATTAAGATTAAGTTATTATTACAAAAGAGATTCAATCCATCCTTTATTCCTTCCCTGCTTCTCTTCCTTTTATAAACTTCAAAATCTTACAATACAGACCATGACTGAGCCATTTATAAGCTTTTCAAGGCGAATTAGTCATTTTCCTCAATTATGGAAAATTGAACGATTTTAACAAACCGACTCCAAAGATATTGGCATATATTCCTAACCATGGCGAATTTTGAAAAATTGTTTGGTGAGAACCTAAATTGTTATATTTTAAACAGAAAAATCTCTCGTATTTGTGTCATTCAAAACAACATCCTCAGAAATCATGCCCAAAGTTGGACGTCTGGCTCTTTTTGCAAGATTCTAGAACTCTAGAAAAACAGTGATTTTTTATAAAACTTCCTCCAAGACTCGCTTATAAGTTTTAGAAAATTTTGAATCTGGAGAAACGGTTTTGGACATAGATAACTGGTTATATGGTTAACAAACCCATTGTCTCATATTTTCCAGATTCACCTCTAGATGCACAGAAATCGAGGTCAAACATGGTCGTTTGAAAATTGTGCACACTTTGAGTACATTTGTGAATTAACTCCTAGTGACCCACATGTGCAACCTGGTTGCAATCCAACACATGGAAAGGTATCAAAATATTATTTTGGACAATAACCTCCCACGGTTTTCCCTGAAAGCGTGACGAAATTCGAAACCCCAAATTGGATATTCCCGTACTCTACTTGTGCCAACTAGTTCAACTGACTTGTGAAGAATTTCGGCAATGGAACCCTGTGAAAAATGAACGTGGAAAAACCTTCATTAATAAATCATGGAAAAATCATCTTTAGTCATAAAAAATATAGAAAACTAATGATAATCGACCATGAGGCCTAAAACGTGAATTGGCGACAAGTGATGGAATTATGGTGTGAAATGAGTGTAATATTACATGAATATAGGTTATGAATGATGGTATTGAATGATGAAAACATGGGAATATTTAAGGCCCAACACCTTTTAGGCATGCACTTAAAAATGTATACAGATCACTCTGCTCTCAAGTTCCTGGTCTACAAGCCCGTGTTGGGGGGGAAGATCTGTAGGTGGTTGTTGTTTTTCCAAAAATACGACTTTGAGGTGATTGTGAAGCCTAGACGATTGAATACAAGGCTGAATCATTTATCCAAAATTGAGATAGGCAAAGAGACCATTAATTTTGAATAAGGGTTGCCGGATGCACAACTATGTGCTATACTTGTCGCAAACAATCACTTTTGCTGACATAATCCAGTTTTTAACTACTGGCACAACCCTGGAGGGATATTCTATATAGCAGAAAAAAGAATTGATGGTCTACGTGGCAGATTTTCTATGATCGTTGCACACTTGTATAATATGGGCTTTAATGAAATACTGCATTGATATGTTCTGAAGTTTGAACGATCTAGCATCCTCGCCGAAGCACATGGAGGAGTGGTGGGAGGACACTATGCAATTAGAGAAACCGTGCAAAAGATTTTGCACGCAGGATTGTGGTGGTCGACGATGCATATGGATGCTATGGCATATTGCGAGTCATGTGATGCTTGTTAGGGGATGGGGAAGCTATCGCAAAGGGACAGACTTCCCTTAAACCCATATATTTCTTTAGAGATATTTGACAGGTGGTCGGTTGACTTTATGGGTCTGATACAACCACCAGGGAAAAAGACGGGTGAGCGATACATTATTACTATAACTGAGTATTTGACGAGATGGGCGGAAGCACACCTAGTCAAGACTATAGTGCTGCTACAACTGTGAAGTTCCTTTTCGATTTTGTCTTAACTCAGTTTGGGTGTCCTAAGATATTGATGAGCGATAGGGGTACGCATTTCTTAAACAAAACTATTATTGTGATGCTGGAAGAATTTTGAGTTTATCATCAGAATATTATGCGCTATCATCCTCAATTTGACGGTATAGTTGAAGCGTTCAATAGGATCATGGAGAGTGCATTGATGAAGTTATGCAGCGTGAAAAGGAATGATTGGGATGTATGCGTACCAGAAGTCCTATGGGCATATAGGACAATGTGTAAAAGGTTGATAGGAAAAATTCATTCAGGTTGGTCTATGTGATAGAGGCTTTGATGCCCATGGAGTATATTGTACCAAGTCTATGGATTGCAGTGCTAACTGATTATGGAGGATCATGAGACTATGAAGGAGTGCCTCGTGCATTTAATGGAGTTAGAAGAGGATCATTTTTTAGTAGGATTTCACCAACAGGTGCAAAAGGAGCGCGAGAAGGCATGGCACAATCGACATATAAAATAGCGCACCTTCCATGCAAACGATCTAGTCTTATTATATGACAACAATTTTACGAAATTTCCTAGAAAATTTCAAATGCATTGGCTGGTGTTAGTGCTTAAATCTACCTCAGGCTAAGAAAGGCAGGTCTAGGGTAACATCTAACCACGCTTAACCTGGTAGCTAGCCCTACCAGGTTGGGACAAGGCTCTCTCCTTGTCAATCTCAATGAGAAGTTATCAAGGAAGGCTTGCGATGACTGATATAAAAACTAATTTTAGGCTAGGTATGCTTACTCAAAGGAATTTCTTTGATTTTAATGGTTCGTTACTGGATCAAATGAAGAAGGCAACTTTGGGTTAGGGAAATCAACATAGATTTGCAGAGGTTTTTGCGAGGTAGGCAAGTGTTTTCACACTTTGAAATGACTGTAATGGTGAGTCTAAAGACTAGTGAGGAGATGGATAGGGCATGCAAATGTCATGAGTCCTCTTCAAATAGTAGAAAACATGTAAATCTAAATAAACCTCAAGGCAGAGCACTAAAACATCAATTAATTCTACCTTTTACACTTGATTCATTTATTTATGCAGAATAAGAGAGATGATGGCACACATAAATATAAGATCAACTGAATAACTAAGAAGGAAACTATGCTAATTCAGATTACCACAAGAATCCCACAAAATGTTGCAAAACCCTGGCTTATTTCCTTGCCAAACTGTAGAAGTGATGTACAAAGTAGCTCAATGCATCCACAAGAGTCCAACCTTGACAAATGACTAAGAAAATACAAGATATAGGCATCAAACCACCTGTGCTAGCCTTCAGGTGTTGAATCCATGAGTCAAGGAGCTGTTTCAACAAGATCTAAACTAGGAACCGAAAAATAGGCAGTGGAACAACTTGCGTCTAAAACTATGGAAACTGATTCATTTAGTTCAAAACCACCTAAAATTGATGTATCTACCTCCTTAAGTCATTTTTCATCATTATTGTATCATAGTACATCAATTTACATCATATTACATCATGAATTTGACCATGAGAGAATAAAAAGTCAAACTAGTAGAAAACTAGGTGAAAATCTAAGTTTTTGAGAAAAATTGGCAAAATTTTGCCTGATGCACAGTGTCACTCTCAAGTTGAGGTTGAAGGCCTTCCCCTTCACCAAATTAGCTCCAAGATGGCTTGTTGGAAAGCTCTATCTGTCTCTTTCTAGGACAAGTGGAATTTCTAGATTTGGTGTCCATTTGACCCTTTACAAATTAGTTCTCCCAAGACTACGTCCTGTGGGTCCAAAAAGTGGCAGAGAGGGCATTCTTTTGGGTGTTTTTTTCCCTTTAGGTGACCCACATCTCCTCCAAAATTCATGAATTTTTTTGTGTTTTCATATTTTTTCATGCGGAATCCAAAAAAGCAAACCATTTTACAAAATTCCCAACCCGCTCAATGCGTAGTGCCAGTGGCGCTGCACATCAGAGGAAATTTCTTGTGTTTTACAATTAAAATTTATGAAATGACAAAAATTTCTCCAAAATGATTCAAAATTGGCAAGATTCAAGCTTATCAATTACTTTTCTGAGCCAAGGAAGCTTTAGCCAAGATTCTAAGTTTATCTTGCTCCTTTTTGTCTTTTAAGGCTCTCCTTAACTTGGCTTTTAAGCTTCTTATCCTTGTCTTGCAAATTTTGTTCTGGGCCAAGTAGTGATAAGCCATGTGGCACAACATGTTCTTCTCCTTATTAGCCTTTTCGAGCAGCTTCTCAAGGTGGATATTCACTCTTTCTAACCATGATTCTCAGTCAGCCTCTATTTCTTGCTCTAGTGAAGTTAGCTTGATTTTCCTTCTTTTTGTGAATTGTCGGTTTTCCATTATGGTTTGCAGCTCCATGATTGCTTTTTTGTCCTCCAATTGCTTGTTCTATTACTGAAGGTAGTTAATGATCCATTTATCCCTCCCAAGGTCAAGAGATAAGGCTTGGATCTCAGCTTCTTTCTCCTTGATGACCACATCCTTGATTCTTGAGGTTTGGGAGCCCAAATCAGTGTCCTCTTCCTCAGCAAAAACAAAAATCCCTGTCTTGGCCTTCAGAAGGCCCTTCATCATGCAATGGTTGTTTTCCTCTATCCTGTACCTATTCTACTAAAGAAGAAGACAAATATCCTTTCACCCCAGGTGAAGATATCATTTACCTGTTGTCCGGTGAAGAGAACAAGACCCCTTCCACCCCTGGTGGAGATAATACTCATTTGGCAGCTGCAAAAATTCTTGTGCCCTTTTCATAAGTTATAAACACAGGAATGTGAGCCTCTTCAGTTCTACTTTCATGCTCTTTTTGTTGCCCAGAAGGTCCTCCTTCCTCTTTAGGTTCTACAAAAATTTGAGGCCCCTTGAAAATCTCATGGGCAATGAAGGTTTCCCATGGCACTCCCAACTGGGTGAGCTAATGCACAACAATAATCTTGATGACAACAAAGTGATAAATTTTATTAAACTGTTGTGGGTATGGTTTTCTCTTTGCAAGCACAGTCATCCTCTCCATGTTTTTACAAATGAAGTATGGAATACTCATCATTCTAACCTTGGTAAAATGCATAAGCAGTCTGATATGATAGGCATAGAGTCTAGAGAACCTTCCCTCACATGTGAAGTATTTAATGATGATTTTCATTAGTAAAACATACTGGTCCTCCAAAAACTTAAAAGGAAACACCCTGCCCAATTTACTATGATATTTGGCTTTAACGTAGGGTTCATAGTTCTATTTTCTGATATTCTTTCTTTTGTTCCATCTTTCCCCCACATCTGGCATCCTAGTTGCTTCTGCAATAATGTCTAGTGAAAGAGCGAAATTGATGCTAGCAAGCTATACCATATTGTCCTCCATGTTGATGACAAATTGCCTAGCTAATTCATGATGATACTTAACCCTCTCAACTATCTCACAAAACTCAAAGCAAGATTGGTATCTAAAACAAGTGGTGGAAAGAGGACAAGCAAGAATTTTAGCAATGCTAATAGGCTCCTCTCTGATTATTTTCCCACCCTTGTGAGGCCTCCTAGGTTGTACATTCCTTTCTCTTGAACTGTCACTTTGTGTTTCTTCTTCATAGCTTGTGTCACTGTTTCTTGCCATGATGCTTAGTGTTCTCTTAGGAAGATGATGTGATGAAGATATGGTGAAAAATGGTAATGAAGGAGGACAGTGGTGATGAGTATGAAGAGATTTTACTCTTGGGAAATGAAATTGGGAAATGAAGGGATTAGTTTTGGGAAACTAGGGTTTAGTGAGGGATTTAGGATTTGGTGAGGGAATTAGTTGTTTTAGGGGAGTGGGATATGGGAAAATGGGATAAATGTAGTGTTTTTAGGGTAATAAAAGAGTGAAAAGGGTTTAATAATGTGTTTTGTGATGATGGAATGAAAATTGCACAATGAAATGGAAAACAGTGATGAAAAGCTAGGGTTTCATTTTCCCACATGAAAGATTTATGAAGAACACAAGTGTGACCTCAAATTTAGCTTTGGGATGATGTTAAATTACTTGTAGCATGCAAATGTAGCAATTTTGAGGGTTATGGCATGATTTGGAGTGATTTAGCAAGTTCTGGGCTGATGCGTAGCACACTGAGCCCAATGCACAATGCCCTCCTGATGTACAACGCCCATTCAAAATTACACTGCAGGAAAGCCTCTGATGTGCAGTGCTAGACTGATGTGCAGCGCACTACCTATGATGCATAGCGCTAGGCCAAGTTGCTTTAAAAATGGGGTTTTTTGGTCTCCTTGGCTCCACATCATGATTTTTCACTCTACAATAGTGTTTTTCACAACGAAATGACAAATGGCACCCCTTTCACTTTAAATATTGATGACCTTTAATTTTTACTAATTCCAAACTGACTTTTCTAATGTCAAAGTCACTTTTGGTCTTGAGCTCTGTTTTTCATTTGATTTTCCTTTCTTAATCATTTGGTAAACTTATGCATTTGATGCTTTGATTTTTGTCTGTAGTGGCTGGAGTTGGCAAGGTGAGCTAGGGAAGCAGCTTTGAACTTATTACATATAGAAAATATTGAATTACATAAAAAATTTATACATAGAAATAAAAACTTTGTTTTTACCTCAAAACAGAGTTTTGAGGTAAAAACCACTTATTCAGTATAACATCATTGAAATTTTGATTTTGTGAACTTATTAGACCCCTCATGTTCCTGTTGACCGTTTATTTATCTTTTCATGACCATGGTGGAAAACCTTAGACCTAATGAGACCTAAAACCCTAAAAATGATTATTGCAAGTGTAATGACAAAAAATGACTATAAGTGACCTGAACATGTGAAAATAGGCCAGTAGGTAAATACCATGAGGGAAATTTGATAATGAATCACTACCATTAGATGATGCATGACCTAATGGAATGTAGCTGATCAGATGGAACACCTAATATGCATGCAAAAAGAGAAATTTGATCCCTGATGGAGGGATGAAGATACTGACACTAACATTGGCTCCAATGGGGATGGTAGCTCTTGGGAGGTGCCAAGAACCATAGATCTCTAGAAATAAGACCAATTCCTTATCCATTGGGCAAAATGAAGTCAATAAATTCAGTAAACTCAAACCAATATCTTGACTCAAAATTGACTCAATTACAAGACAAAAAAACTGACTCAAAATTGACTCAAACAACCCATACTAAATAACCAAAAACTGAAACTAGACAGCCAACTTTATAGCCTTCACTTCAGGCCATAAATTGAATGAATGATGACAGTACACACTTTGCAATGAAGGAAATAAAATTGTATGTACAATGACAAATTATGACAGTAGAAAACTTCTCAAAGATAATACCATTTGAGTAGCTAACCATTGATCGGCCCTCCTGGACAATCTTCCCCGTTCATTTCTTTTAGGAGAAAAGCATTTTGACCTCGATATGAAAAAATTCTATATGGTCCTTTCCACAGATTCTCGAAATTTCCATGCTTGCCTTTGTCCTCGTTTCTAGCATCCCACTTTAGCACTATGTCTTCAATCTGAAACTTATCTGCCTTTTCCTTCCGATCATAGATTTTCTTGATTCTCTCTTGCAGCCTGAAGGTATTTTGAAAAAACTCATCTCTCAGCTGCTGTAAATGGATCATTTGGCTTATTCTTCACTGAAAATGATCTTCTTCATTGCCAACTTCCTGCAGAAGTTTTACAACCGGGATTGCGTGAGATGTCAGGGATATCATGTCAATACCATATACAATCTCGAATGGAGACATGCCAATTGACTTCTTCTGACTTACTCTATCCGCCCATAGTGCATTAACCAATTTCTTATGCCAGCTCTTTTTGTTTGATTCCAGTAGCTTTTTGATGATGTTGACCAATGATTTGTTTGAAGATTCTGCCAATCTGTTACCTTGCGGATAGTATGCAGTAGAATGCACCAAAGTAATTTTGTATTTGCTACAAAAATCAATCATCGTTTTGGACTTGAAAGTTGATGTGTTATCTGTAATAAATTTGTTAGGACAGCTAAAATGTGACAAAATATTATTTTCAACAAATTGAATTATTACCGAGTCTGTGGCCTGCCGAGTGGGGATCACCTCAATCCATTTTGTAAAATAATTTGTCGTTGTTAAAATCCACTTGTGTTGAGCTGAGGATGTGGGATGAATCTCTCCAGTAAAATCTAGGCCCCACTATTGAAATGGAGCACTAACTTCGACCGCCTTGAGAGGTAGAGGCTGCAACCTTCTCCTTCCCTGAAAAATCTGGCATTCATGACAGCTGATGACAGTTTTATAAACATCAGCAAAGAGGGTAGGCCAATAGTACCCTAGTCTCAAAATTTTGTTAGCCGTCATCTTCCAAAATAGGTGACCTCCACAGTCTCCCTTGTGAAAATCATCCATGACCTATTTTTCTTCCTCCTAGACCGAAAAATTCAACAAAATGCCTCCGAGACATTTCCAATAAAGTGCATTATTCATAATACAAAATCTAGCAGCCTTCATTTTCAAAGTTCTACCTTTATTTTTAGCCATCCCTGGTGGCGGTGAAAGGTGCTAGAGCACATATACAATATCTGAATACCAAGGAGAATGGAAAAAAAATTCAGATACCTTAACAAGTGAATTATTTTCATCTTCTTCGAACATAGCAGTGACCAAGTTTATGTCCAAGGCATGAAAATTAGACTCCGCCATCAATTTTGCTAGACCCTGCCCCTTGATTAGCTTTGTTGGCTTTATCTCCAAGTCATATTCAACAAAGCTCCAATCCATTTGCCTCGTCTCCCTTCCGAATCTGTTTGTACCAAGACATCTTTAATAGCTGCGTTAGAAACATAAGCAAGAATATGAGAATGCATAATATATACCCTCAAACCTTTCAAAGCTTTCACCAAGGCAAGAGCTTTCTTCTCAATAATGTTATATTTTAAGGTTGCGTCTCTTATTGTCCTACTGAAAAAGGAAATTGGCTTTTGAAGCTAGTCTCTTTTTTGCATTAGAACTTCTACCATAGTATGTTCAAAAGCGAATGAAAATAATATGAAATCCTAGGAATAATCCAGGTTTATTAAAATCGGAGCTGATGAAAGAGCCAACTTTACCAGGTTGAAAGACTTTATGGCTTCTTTGGTCCACTTTACCACACTATCTTTCTTCAACCTATTTGTAATTTCCCTCAAGTGTTCAGCTAGATTTGGCACAAAATGACGTAAGAAGTTCATCTTATCGTTAAATGCTCCGATCTCCTTTTTACTACAAGGAAAATAAATTTTCTAAAAGGCTTCCACTTGAGTAGGATCGATGCATATGCCCTCCTTGGATATTATGTGACCAAGAAGCTTCTCCTCATCCATGGAAAACAAATTCTTTTTGGGATTGAGTGATATGCCATATTTTCTACAATGCTGAAAAAAAAAAACAGGTGGTAAATATGCTCCTCATCTGAATTGGAAAAGATAGTAAAATCATCAAGATAAACTACTAAAAATACATCCTTTTCATTTGAAAAATCGATATCCATAGCCCGTTGAAATGTGGCATCGACATTATTTAAACCGAATGGCATCTTGGTATAATGGAATGTTCCCCACGGAGTGGTGAATGTTGTTTTGTCCCTGTCATCCTCATGGACCAAAATTTGATTGTAGCTGGAATACCCATCAAGCAGCGACATAGAAGATGCCCCAACTACTCTTTGGAGTATGTGGTCCATTTTCGACAATGGATAATTATCTTTCAAGGACACCTTATTCAAATTTATGAAATCAATGCACAATCTAATCTCACCTGTCTTCTTCTACACGGGCACCAAGTTGGAGATCCAATCTGAAAATATTATTGAAACGATTATACTAGCCTTGTACAATAAATTCACCTCTTTCTCTATTGATGGTAGCAATTTTGGATTCATCCTTCTCAGCTTTTGGCAAAATGGCTTCTGGTTTGGATTGATTGGAATGATATGTTGAATTATACTTTTATCATACTCCTTCAAATATGTATAGTCCCATGCAAATACATCAGTAAATGAAGACAATAAACTAATGTATTTTGCTTTTACCTGAGGAGGTAATGCCTTTGAAAACTTCACCATCTTTGGATTTTCTACAGTTCTGATATTCACATCTTCAACTCCCTTCTCGGTCGGCACTAAGCTTGGTTTCCGGGCTACATCATCTTGATCAAATAATTCCTCTAACGGTATAAGGCCTTTAGGGATGACATTTTCCTTCAACTGCAAAACTTCCATATGATTTACGTCTATGTCTGGTTCACCATCATCTTGCTCACCATTTATAGACGTGTCTTTATATTTGCCTTCATTTTGTAGAAATTATTCAATCTCTTTTTCATCATAAAACACCTGCCAATATCTTATATTATCAGGGACAGCTAGGTGATGTTTCACATGAATTTCAAACTTATTTTTTGAATTCATCGGGATCTTTAAGTTACTTGCAGCTGTAGCAAGGGAATCTTCTATAACATTTTGTACACTAGGGACACATGTCAAAGTATAATCTGGAAACAACCTCAAAATATCTAGAACTGCATTACGGTAAGCCCTCATTCGAGGATGTTTGGCTTGGTATTCACCCTTGACTTGTTTGATTACTAATTCGGAGTCACCATAAACTGAAATTCTCTTTGCATTCAAATTTTTGAGGATTTTCAAGCCTGCAATTAATGCCTCATATTCGGCTTCATTATTGGAACAATAAAAAGCCAACTTATATGAACAAACTCTTACATTACTTGGGACTTTATTTGGTAGGAAAACAAGGCTGCGTATCGAAATACCAATTCCCGCACCATCCTTACCAACTGCTCCCTCAAAGTCCATACTCCACAAATCGGCTTCTTCCTCCAAGTGTTGGAATTCTACCTGCTCTTCTACCTTTGACTGTTGTCCATCAATTTTTTGCTACTGGTGGAATGTTGACTGTTCGGCGGTACTATCAAGCCTTTGTCTCTCTTGATCAAGTACTGCTATGAAATTTTCTGTTATCTCTAGAATATCTTGAACTTCAACTAATTGACTATTTACATCATTGAAAATACTGTTAGAATAAAGAGAAAAAGATTCTAAATCTGTATGTACATAATTAATTGGATAATTCAAAGGTTTCTCCTTGCTTGTGATCATATACTCCATCTTTTTCTCCCTATATAATTTCCTCAATTAACCAAAGATGAGAATAGTGGCATAAGAGAAATCTAACTGCAATGTCCCTTTGAGTTTTGCACCCCACGACCTAGATAAAAGCATGCCAAATCTAGGGGGAATGTTGGCGACAACTACATCCATAAGAAAATTCTTTGCTGGAATATGATCTAAAGTCACAACCAAATCTTTAATGAGACCAATACATCTGACCCTACCAAAATAAAAGGAATAAAGATCATGATACTTGCGAGTGATGTCCAAACCCAATTTTTCCATAATTGCCTTTGGCATCAGGTTATGAGATGCTCCTGAATCAAACATGGCATTGTGCAAAACACAATCATGCAATCTAATACTAATGTAAAAAGGGGCTACATCATTATCCTCAGATTGGCCTTCTAATGCCGGACCAAAAATAAGCTTGGGTTGGTCATATTCCACATTAACCATATCAGACAGGGGATCTACATTCAAAATCTTTGACACTTGACCTTTATAATTGCTATTCTTCATTAATTCAGTCAAAGGTATCGACATTTTTAACTTAGAAATCTCATTCTCTAAGCTAAAGGTTGTAGTTTTCTCTACCTCTTTGACCGGAGGATCCCTCTTTTCTGACTTCTCCTTTGTTTCACTTGACTTATTTGACTTTTCGTTCGCTGATTGTACTTTGTTGGAAGTAGGATCTGCTGGCTCCTTTCCTTTTTTTTGAACATTTGGAGAATTGTTCTTTGGTGGTGTAGCTTCCTTCCGCTTTTGAATTGGATTGATAGGTACATCCCTACTCCGGATATAATACTATCTTTTTTATGTTGTCAATTCATTCATATATCCCCTATGATATTCATCTGATTCTTCTTCTAGGACTATTTCATTTACTAATATAGAATCTTCATCCTTTTGTGTAGCTGGGTTTTCTGAATACTCTTCATCTTTGGTGATATAAATTGGCAAAACATATTGTGTAAAAAAATGATTCTCCTCTCCTATTGGAGTCTCATCATCCTCTAATTCAGTGCCATGGACATAGTTCTGTTGCAATGATGTTTTGACCTGTTGTTGAGCTGATGGATCTTGCGCCCTTTGCTCTCGTTGCTTAATTCTAAACTATGCTTGCTGCTGACCATGGAAATTTGGATTTCTGACCTGAGTCTCAGGCTTATCTGTAATGGTTAATCTATCAAACATCTTCTAAAGCTTATGAAGCAAATGATATGAGGAAGAGGCTTCTTCCTTTATGGTCATCTTGTTCTCGGTCTTTGTCCTAGCTCTCTTAGCTAGCAGATTTTCCTCCACACTCACTGCAATTTTATGCATATCCTCCAATGTAGTTGAGTCTCTTTCTCTCAATTGATATGCCATGTTGGGATCAAAGCCATCGAGAAATTTTATCAAGGCCAACCCCATTGGTGGCTTGATATCAACTAGAATAGCATTATAAACAATATTGAATCTAACACAGTAATCCTAGACACTTTCACCAACATTCTTCTTTATGTTTTCATACTCATAAAGGATTTCGAGTGGATTTTTATTTACCTTCCAACAATCCAGAAATTGTCTTTGAAGAACTGCCAATGTATTGATTGTTCCAGCAGGCAATTCTCTGAACCACTTTCGCACTTCGCCTCCAAAAGTTTGCAAAAATAATCTCATAGTCACATTCTCTTCATCTATCTCATGAAGATCAAAGAAATCACTCATCCGATCAACATGTTGTTGTGTTGTGATACCTTGGGTAGAATCAAACAATGGGATTTTACTTTGGTAATCAGCAGGCATGGCATCCATGTTCTGTGGCAAAACAAGAGGTGCATATCTAGCAGACATTGTTGGAGGTGGATTTGAAATTGGCCTTGGGGATGTAGGAGGAGTGGAAACAATGATAACAATCGATGTGATGGGTGTATGAGGTGTCGAAGGAGGTGAAGAAATGTGTGATGTTTAAGGTGTAGAAGGGGTTGATGGGGGAGAAGAGACTGTAGATCTCCGATCAGATATGGTGGCTACATGGGAATGGTGGGAATAAAAGGAGGTTTAGTAGGAATTTCTAAACCAGACACAACAACAGGTGAACCAAGAGTAGTAAATGCAGATTCTAAAAACTTGGGAATATTGGTAGCCACAATTAAAGTTTGAAGATTCATAATATAAGCATCAATTGATTTATTTTCTCTTTCAGTTTCAAGATATTGGACAAACTCCGAATTTATAACAATAGCACCAAATGCACTTTTAGACTTAGTTTCAAACAAACATAGATCAAAATGTTCATCAAACGGGAGATCTTCAAGATATTCAAAAACAGTCGAGCATGAATGAGATCTAAACACAAGAATCACAGAACTTTCTTAGCGGAGAATTCTTGGAATGAGATTTTGGTTTTCATACACAAGAGGAGGATCAGGATCAAGATTGGCTATGGTGTATCGTCTGGAAGCCGGTGTGTTGAATTATTCCCAAAAATCAAATTGACATTACAATCTTGTCAGCCTACTAAATTCTAGACTCATCATCGAAAAGTCTAGAATTATTTAATGTACTGGGGCAATAGTTTTCAGTTCTTCCACAAGGGCATTTAGAACACTTGCGAGTCAGATGTTCAGTTCATAAACTAAACCGGAGATTGACTAAACTAGCATTCATATACTATGAACTTGTAGAGCAAGAGCAGTTCGAAGGCTATCTGGATAACTTCATACTTTGTCTGTATTTTATAAAGAAAACAACAATAAAAAACAAACAAACTATTTTTTCCCTAGTATGGTCGCCACTACGTTAGTGCGTAAATCTACCTCAAGTTGAGAAAGGCAGGTCTAGGGTAACATCAAACCACGCTTAACCTGGTAGCTAACCCTATCAGATCGGGAGAGGGCTCTCTCCTTGTCAATCTCAATGAAAATTTATCAAGGAAGGCTTGAGATGACTGATATAAAAACTAATTTTAGGCTAGGTCTACTTACTCAGAGGAATTTGTTTGATTTTAATGGTTGATTGCTGGATCAGATGGGGAAGGAAATTTTGGGTCCGAGAAATCAACACAAATTTGCAGAGGTTTCTATGGGGCGAGGTAGGCAATTGTTTTATCACTTCAAAATGAGTGTAATGGTGAGTCTAAAGACTGGTGAGGAGCTGGAGAGGGCAAGAAAATGTCATGAGTCCTCTTCAAATAGTAGAAAACATGTAAAACTAAATAAATCCCAAGGCAGAGCACTGAAACATCAATGAATTCTACCTTTTACAATTGATTCATTTAGTTATGCAAAATAAGAGAGATGATGGCACACATAAACATAATATCAACTGAATAACTGAGAAGAAAACTATGCTAATTCACATTACCACAAGAATCCCACAAAATGTTACAAAACCCTAGTTTATTTCCTTGTCGAACTACAGAAGTGATGTACAAAGTAGCTCAATGCATCCACAAGAGTCCAACCTTGACAAATGACTAAGAAAATACTAGATATAGGCATCAAACCACCTATGCTAGCCATCAGGTGTCGAATCCATGAGTCAAGGAGCTGTTTCAACAAGATCTAAACTAGGAACTGAAATATAGGCAGTGGAACAACTTGCCTCTAAAACTATGGAAACTGATTCATTCAGTTCAAAACCACCTAAAACTGATGTATCTACCTCCTTAAGTCAGTTTTCATCCCTTTTACATCATAGTACATCAATTTACATCATATTACATCATGAATTTGACCATGAGAGAAGAAAATGTCAAACTGGTAGAAAACTAGGCGAAAATATGAGTTTTTGAGCAAAATTGGCAAAATTTTGCTTGATGCGCAGTGCCACTTCCAAGCTAAGTTTGAAGGCCTTCCCCTTAACCAAATTAGCTATAATATGGCTTGTTGGAAATCCCTATCTGTTTAATTTCTAGGACAAGTGGAATTTCTGGATTTGGTGTACATTTGCCCCTTCAAAGATCAGTTCTCCTAAGACTACTTCCTGTGGGTCCAAAAAGTGGCAGAGGGGGCATTTTCTTGGGTGTTGTTTGCCGTTTAGGTGACCCAGATCTCCTCCAAAATTCATGAAACTTTTTGGGTTTTCATATTTTTTCATGAGCAATCCAAAAATGTAAACCATTTTTCAAAATTCCCAACCAGCTCAATGCGCAGTGCCAGTGGCGCTACACATTAGAGGAAATTTCCTGTCTTTTGCAATTAAAATTTATGAAATGACAAAAATTTCTCCAAAATGCTTCAAAATGGGAAAGAGTCAAGCTTATCAATTACTTTTCTGAGCCAAGGAATCTTCAGCCAAGATTCTAAGTTTATCTTGCTCCTTTTTGGCTTTTAAGGCTCTCCTTAACTTGGCTTTCAGACTTCTTATCCTTGTCTTGCAAATTTTGTTCTGGGCCAAGTAGTGATAAGCCATGTGACGCAACATGTTCTTCTCCTTATTAGCCTTTTCCAGCAGCTTCTCAAGGTGGATATTCACTCTTTCTAACCATGATTCTCAGTCAGCCTCTATTTCTTGCTCTAGTGAAGTTAGCTTGATTTTCCTTCTTTTTGTGAATTGTCGGTTTTCCATTATGGTTTGCAGCTCCATGATTGCTTTTTGTCCTCCAATTGCTTGTTCTATTGCTCAAGGTAGTTAATGATCCATTTATCCCTCCCAAGGTCAAGAGATAAGGCTTGGATCTCAGCTTCTTTCTCCATGATGACCACATCCTTGAGTCTTGAGCTTTGGGAGCCCAAATCAGTGTCCTCTTCCTCAACCAAAACAAAATCCCAGTATTGACCTTTAAAAGGCCCTTCATCATGCAATGGTTATTCTCCTCTGCCCTCTACATGTTCTGCTAAAGAATAAGGCAAAGACCCTTTCACCCGAGGTGAAGATAGCATTTTCCCATTGTTGGGTGAAGAGAACGAGACCCCTTCCACCCCTGGTGGAGATAATACTTGTTTGGCGACTAAAAAAAGTCTTCTTGTGCCCTTTTCATAAGTTATAAACATAGGAATGTGAGCCTATTCAGTTCTACTTTCATGCTCTCTTTATTGCCCAAAAGGTCCTCCTTCCTCTTGAGGTTCTGGAAAAATTTGAGACCCCTCGAAAATCTCATGGACAATGAAGGTTTCCCATGGCACTCCCAACTAAGTGAGATGATGCACAATAATAATCTTGATGACATCAAAGTGATAAATGTTATTAAGCTGCTGTCGGTATGGTTTTCTCTTTGCAAGCACAACCATCCTCTCCATGTTTTTGCAAATGAAGTATGGAATACTCATCATTCTAACCCTGGTAAAATGCATAAGCAGTCTGATATGATAGGCATAGAGTCTGGAGAACCTTTCCTCACATGTGAAGTATTTAATGATGATTTCCATTAGTGGAACATACCGGTCCTCCAAAAACTTAAAGGAAACACCCTACCCAGTTTACTATGATATTTGGCTTTAATGTAGGGTTCATAGTTATGTTCGCTAATATTCTATCTTTTGTTCCATCTTTCCCCCACATCTTGCATCCTAGTTGCTTCTGCAATAATGGCTGGTGAAAGAGTGAAATTGATGCCAACAAGCTATACCGTATTGTCCTCCATGTTGATGACAACTTTCCTAGCTAATTCATGATGATACTTAACCCTCTCAACTATCTCACAAAACTCAAAGCAAGATTGGTATCTGAAACAAGTGGTGGCAAGAGGACAAGAAAGAATTTTAGCAATGCTAATAGGCTCCTCTCTGATTATTTTCCCACCCTTGTGAGGTTTCCTAGGCTGTACATTCCTTTCTCTTGAATTGTCACTTTGTGTTTCTTCTTCATAGCTTGTGTCACTGTTTCTTTCCATGACGCTTAGTGTTTTCTTAGGAAGATGATGTGATGAAGGTATGGTGAAAAATGGTAATGAATTAGGACAGTGGTGATGAGTATGAAGATATTTTACTCTTGGGAAATGAAATTGGGAAATGAAATTGGGGAATGAAGGGATTAGTTTTGGGAAACTAGGGTTTAGTGAGGAATTTAGGGTTTGGTGAGGGAATTAGTTGTTTTAGGGGAGTGGGATATGGGAAAATGGGAGAAATAGAGTGTTTTTAGGGTAATAAAAGAGTGAAAAGGGTTTAATAATGTGTTTTGTGATGATGGAATGAAAATTTCACAATGAAATGGAAAACAGTGATGACAAGCTGGGGTTTCATTTTCCCACATGCAAGATTTATGAAGAACACAAGTGTGACCTCAAATTCATCTTTGGGATGATGTTAACCTACTTGTAGCAAGAAAATGTAGCAATTTTGAGGGTTATGGCATGATTTTGAGTGATTTAGCAAGTTCTAGCATGATGCGCAGTGCACTGAGCCCAATGCGCAGTGCCCTCCTAATGTGCAGTGCCCATTCAAAATTACACTGCAGGAAAACCTTTGATGCACAATGCTAGCTTGATGTGCAGCGCATTGCCTTTGATGCGCAGCGCTAGGCCAAGTTTCTTGAAAAACAAGGTTTTTTTTTCTCCTTGGCTCCAAATCACGATTTTTGACTCTCCAAGAGTGTTTTGCACAATGAAATGACAAATGGAACCCCTTTCACTTTAAATGTGGATGACCTTTAATTTTTACTAATTCCAAACCTACTTTTCTAATGTCAAAGTCACTTTTGGTCTTGAGCTTTGTTTTTCATTTGATTTTCTTTTCTTAATCATTTGGTAAACTTATGCATTTGATGCTTTGATTTTTGTCTGCAGTGGCTGGAGTTGGCAAGGTGAGCTAGGGAAGCAGCTTTGAATTTATTACATATAGAAAATATTGAAATTACATAAAAATTTTGTACATAGAAATAAAAACTCTGCTTTTACCTCAAAATAGAGTTTTGAGGTAAATCCACTTATTGAGCATAACATCATTGAAATTTTGATTTTTTGAACTTATTAGACCTCCTCATGTGCCTGCTCACCGTTTATTTAGCGTTTCATGACCATGGTGGCAAACCCTAGACCTAATGAGACCTAAAACCCTAAAAATGAGTATTGCAAGTGTAATGAAAAAAAATTACTGTAAGTGACTTGAACATGTGAAAATAGGCCAGCAGGTAAAGACCATAAGGGAAATTTTATAATGAACCACTACCATCAGATGATCCATGACCTAATGGAATGCAACTGATCGGATGGGACACCTAATATGCATATAAAAAGAGAAATTTGATCATTGATAGAGGGATGAAGATACCGACACTAATAGCTAGGAGCCTATGTTGTCATGTAAATTACAGATGGTGACAGAGTACAACTCGTGAAGTTAAATGGCCAATTGTTTCTAGGAAGAGTCAATGGGAGTCGATTGAAGTTGTATAAATGGGATCTCACACCTCTAACATGACTATATGATAGTCGAGTTTGTCTTAGTGCTACAGGCACCTGCAAGGAAGTACGGGACTATAAACTACACTGCTGACAATTGGAAAGATGCAGTAAGGGAAATGCGCAATGGAGGAAAGAAGGGAACCACGAGGAGTTGTGCCAGGGAGGTTGGTACCATCCAACCAAGTCGAAAATTAGTCGTTGGATGCACTGTAGATGATTGGATGGCCAAATTTCCATTAGGAGGAGTGGAGAGGCCACATTTATGGGGTAAATATTTAGAAATTTTCCACCAAAAATGCATTAATGATCGAAAATTGGAGGGAATGATTGGATTCAAATTTGAAATCACCTATAAATCTGGCATGTTGCCCTACATTATAACACTTTACTCTTTGAAATTGAGTATAAGATTTCGCGCAATTTGCTGAATTCTATGTCCGAGCCAGATTGGGATGAGAATTTCTCACGACGAGGGTTAGCTAACGTGTCTGAAACTTTTCGTAAGGCCTTCTTGGACAAAATGACTGCAAATCATCCCACAGAAGTTGCAAGTTCTAAAGCTGCAAGCTATGAAGCTGCAACCCCTGAAGTTGCGCCGATAATGGAAGAAACACCCTATGTACCTACAGCACCAAAGTCAACTATGCCTAAGTCATCTCCCGCTGAGAAGAAATAAAAGAAGTTGCAACAAGTTCCAGTGAGACAGTCACCATAGAAAAACACCACTAAGATGTGCTAAAAGGGGAAAATGGATAAGTCACAACAATCACATAAGCCCCTTGATCTTGATGAAGAAGAGATTCGTGGAGGCGTCAAGGAGAGATGCTAGAGAGTGACTCAAGGACCAGTCACCCAAATTGTGTTGGGGGCCTATTGGGATGGGTTCCCTAAGGTTAAGTTTTGGTCAAATTTTGGGTTAAATTTTGTATAAAATGTAAAATCTCTGTGAAATGTGGATGAGAAACGCGAAGATAGTATAAGTCAAAGGGGCTTTGGTCCCTTAGTGGGGTAAGTGATAAGGAAGTTTTGAGATCCACCCATGTTCTGTGGACCATGGTATTGTAAGCGAAAATCTATATATATATATATGAATCATAGAGAATCTAAGAAGTATCTAATCGATAAGAATTTGTGTAAGGGCAAGTAAGCTAAGGCAAGAAAGGCTTGTTTCCTATACTTAGGCGAAGGGGAAGGCTCCTATATATGAGTGCACAAAGACCTTGGTAAGTATGTAGGCTAAGTGTGCAAGCCCCTGCAGCTAAGAGCGCAGGGAAAAGAAGTATGTACTAAATTGATTATACTTAATAAATAGATTTTTGAGCCAATTATGATGCATTTGCGCCATATTTATTACTTCTGCAAGTTATTTTAATTTCTCTATTTGTTGTAGTCTATATGAAATAATTATTATTTGTTGTGTGAAAGTAGTATATCGGTATTAATTAGTCATGTTGTGAATTATTAAAATCCTTCTCGGAGGTCTAGAATTTGTTTTAAGTAAATTTACAATAATTGTCTATTCGAAAGGGTTAAGGGTTCGTGAAGGTAGATCTAAGCCTTAGAACTATAGGAACCTATCACACAGACCTCTGGATGCAGAAAATTACTTTTGTCATCCATCAATATTTCTTTGGCTAAGACTGCAGCCTGTGTTATGCATGATGTTGCTAAAAGGGCCAAAAGTTAGGGTTTTGTTAGTTGGCGTAGATAACGCTGAACCTGGGTCAGGCCCTATCAAGCCAACAACAACCATGACACCATCATATACGTGACCACATGAAAATACTAACATGAATAACCAATGTATAATTAACCATATACCTGCATGAAGCATATAATCAAGCATAAGAAAAAAATACTTGAAACCAAACCTATAAGAATGATATGTGCAACCAAGCATGCATGAATGTAACCAAGAATATAAAAAGATACATGTAAGCGACATAAAAACATGTAACCTGTCATATACTCATGAAAACATGCTTCATAAAAACAACATCCTTATTCCCATGGTGACATCATTATGACCATGACCAACCCCATGCATATGAAATAAACATTCAAGGCCTACTGACACATGTACAACTGGCATGAATGCTTGAAAAAAACATTCACACAAGGAGAGCACAACCACACTCTGATACCAATCTCAGGTATGAGATATGACCCAAAGAGAGAACAACCCATTTTGATACCAATCTATAACCGTCCTCCTCCCAAATCTACCCAAGTAACTGGCCAACTAGGGTAAACATGCAATGATAGAGCCCACTATAAGGGATTCAACCTCCTTGATAACCTTCAGGAAATGGAATCGATGGAACACATCAATCATACCTTACACATTAGCAAAAAACAACCCTGGGAGACATATCAACCACTCAGACATTCTAGCCCTAGGTCCCACTGACCCTTTATGCATCTTGACCTATGGATACTCTCATGCTATATGCATGCCATCATCTAGGTACCTCTCGATGCTCACACAAGCTTGCAAGCAAGCATCTAGGGACTTTTCCCAGCAGACCTATGTCAGCGTCCGTGGAATTCATGGCACTTTTATCGTCCATAATTTTGGCCACTGGGAAAAACTTGTTATAACTTTGAGAATCCATCAAAGACATGATGAAAAGACTAATAAACCAAAAATCAACCTTAGCACTAAGCCTGACCATCCCCACCTAGGACTGAAATTATGTCAAACACTTTTCATCAATCAAACCTACAAGTCTAGGATACAAGATAGAGCATGAACGATTGGAAATACTTATGAAACATGACAAGAAGGATCACCAAATTCTCCATTTAATTTTTATAACATCAATTATGTCTTTCATCCATCAATTTAACATTCACAACTAAATACATGAAATAACCATGACATGAACTAGTCAATTAACCATGCTTATAACTAGCATAAAACTATGTAAATATCATAGATATAGAAGCCATTAAATCCACATATAAACAAGTGAAAATGTAAGATAACTTAGCTTTCATTAATAATAGGAAAATCCAACCAGGTTCAAGACTTCCATGTACCACCCGACTGTAGCTATGGCTAAACCAAATCATTTTGTCATCTAGTCACCCCTATGTCACATTCCAAGAAGGAATGTGGGATCTCATGGAAAAACCAATCCAAAAACAACCAAGGGAATCCAAAGAAACCACCTCCACCCTCACCAAACCATGATCAAACCAAAATCGGTGCTCTGATCACAACTGAACTGAACTATGAATTCCATCTATAATTCATCACTATCCTTGATGAATTTTCCATCTCCTTGTCTCTCGGGCTTTACCGCAATCCAAATTTGGATCACTAGGCCCTAAATTGAGACCAGTATCTCAAGATTTACTACAATTCAAACCTGGATCATTAGGCCCTAAATTGAGACTCCTCCCTTAGGATTTACCATATATCCCACCAAAACCAGTCAAGGGATTCCTAGGCCATTGGGAATGAATTGTGAGATCACCTCCACCTTAGATTTCGAAATCCATCAGGAAAACCAAAGCTCAAAACCGAAATAGATATCCCATCACACCATGGCATCTAGAAAAATGCAAGGCTAGGCTAAAAAACATTGTCATAACCCGACAAAATCATGCCACCAACAGCAAGAGAACATAGACCAACATGCAAAGCCATGCATGTCCAAACTAGCTAGGAAATTACACATGCGATATGTTACATGCAAGTATTCCTACTGAAGCTATTGGATCCTGCTCTTCTTCCTTGATCCTTTCTTTCTTTCCTTTTCCTTTTCTTGCTTTTCCTTCCTTAATCCAAAGCTAGAATGCTCGAAGAAAACTCTAATTGACCAAGAGTGAGAGAAAGAGAATAATGGGAGAGCTCCAAACTTGAACTCACTAAAGGTTACCAACTAATCCTCAAAAGCGTTTTTATTAATGAGGTCTTTATTTTCTCATTTTCCATTATTTTCCTTCAATTTCCTCCTCACATGCAACATGTGGCCTTTCACCTTACTTTTCTCTTAATTTCCTTTATTTTTATAAAAATTGTGCCAAAAATTCCTTTTTCCTTTTAATTCCTTTTCCTTAGCCTTTGCCAATTTTCCTTAGCCATAAACATATTTGTTGATGCCCACTAGGATACCTTTGCCCAACATTCAGATTGAAATAAGTGTCCCTTAATTGTCATCTTATTTTTCCTTTATTAACTTTTATTACATGAACTTTTCACCAAGGTTTTTACAACAGAATCAGGGATATGATGTTATGTCAAAAGGAAAAGGGAAATTTGGAAAATTTGGTCCTCAAAAGAAAAGCAAGAATATGGCGAAGGTGAAATTATTTGGTTGTCAAGCAAATGGGCACTATATAAGAGACTTTCCTATTAAAAGGAATGATAAAAATAAGGAAGAAGCTCATATTACCAAAGAAGTGGAAGAACTTGACACAAAGAAGCCAAAGGAGGAGGAAGTGAGAGATCTCTACTATGACTATGATGATCTCCTCCAAATATTCTTCTATTATCTAAAATATAGCCAGGAAGATTTATAACTAAGATAGGATGCATCATATTAGATAATGGCATCATGGTAGAAACACGTAAAATGTATGGGTCAACAATCTATAGCTATATAGGGTATAGATCTTGAAAACCTATAAAGAAGGAAGAATTTATCTAGGACAAAATCATCATACATCAATATAAATGTAACATATGCAGGATAGGATATGCAAGATCCTCAAGATTCTCTGATGGAATCTTCATTGTAAGGTTCACTGATCATGAGGGGAAGTAAGTGTTTCATCAAGAATTCCAAACTTATGGAATTCAAGGTATGATGGTATGATGACATAACATTGAATCAGATCATGGGGATGAAATTTCTTCAAAGGAAGCTACTGTAGGAAGTCTAGATGACCTAAAGGAAATATGAGGTGTGTATATATTATGGAAGTCATGTCATGCGGTTGCAGATAACATAAGGGGCATGATCAAAGAAAGGATCTCTTCCCTCAAAGGGATGCGGGAATGCATGGGTCACATATTTACTAGATGAAATCAACATAATATGTCCTCATATGGTGTATGAGGTGGTTGACTACAATTGAGAAACTTTGAAGCTCCTCATAATGAAATGCGTGAGGAAATGAAAGAAGAGATATTGAAATATGCAACAATGGTAAAAGCAATCAACATCCAAGAGACCAAGAAGATTTGACTATGATATCTCCAAGAAAAATATGAAGACTCTAATGGAAGTCTAGAAATGATGGAGACCGTTGAAAATACATACATTTGGAGATGTGCCAACATGTATGTAGGATTGTGATGCCTACATGAAGATGTCATGCTGAAAATCCTTCACAAAGGCAATTATGATTTCATTACTTACTTATGAACTAGTATATGGATGGGCTTATGTAGGACTACAAAAGGTAAGAACTATGGAAATATTCCAAGATAACCACACTGAAAGATGAAAGGCCTTTTCAGAGAGGAAATCATGATGAAGGTAGCATAACATGAAGCAATACTAGATGTAGACTAATAGCTCACTTTCTGATGAGAGGGATGACGACCTGACTAACTCATGGATGAAAGTGATGGATGGTCTATGCCCTATGAATAAATCCCCAAAATAAGAAGACTCCTTGACAAAGGAAATACATGAAATTAAAGGAAGGAGTTCTTCTAGTAGCTGGTTGTCCCATCATCTCCACCTGAGGAGTTGCTATAGGTTCCAAATTGAGAGGGAGAGATAGACACATTATTCTTATCTTCACCTTGGGAAGAGATAATAGAGGATTGGGTAATCATTTGGAATTCAAGACTCTTTGAGGATGTGATAGGGAATCTAAAATAAGAGGATTCATGGAGGACCGATATTCTTTGAGGGTTAGGGAGCCCAAGATAAGAATAGTCATCATGGAACACACCCTCAAAACCCGAGTGGGGTATGTTCTGATAGATACGATGATGAAGGTGTCTATAAATCATTGGTCTCACCTACATTGAGCTCAGATCATGTGAAAATATAGAGTTCTTATTCAAGGACTTGCTATATAATAATGTTGGTTAATCTGATGCTAAACAAATGGGTTACCAATCTAATTCTTCTTATGAGAAATTGTTCAGATTTAGAATCACCAAGTACCATTATGAATAACTCTCTTGTAGATACATGAAATAACCATGACATGAACAAGTCAATTAATGATGCTTATAAGCAACATAAAACCATGTAAATATCATAGATATAACAAACATTAAATCAACATATAAAAAAATGCAAAAGCAATAGAACTTATCATGCATTAATAATAGGAAAATACAACCAAATTCGGGACTTCCACGTACCACTGACCTTAGACATGGCTGAACCAACTCTTTCACCAACGTAACATATTCCAAGCATGAATATGGGATCTCATGGAAAAAACACTCCAAAAAAAACCAAGGGAATCTAGAGGTTTAACCATCTCCACCCTCACCAAATCGTGATCACACCAAGACTGGTGCTATGATCACAAATGAACCAAACTTGGAATTCCATCAGGAATCCATCATTGTCCTTGAGGAATTTTCCATCTCCTTTTCTATCAAGCTTTACCATAATCCAATCCTGGATCACTAGGCCCTAAACCAAGACCAGTCTCTCAGTATTTATTGCAATCTAACTCTGGATCACTAGGCCCTAAACCGAGACTCCTCCATCGGGATTTACTGTATATTCCACTCAAACCGGTCAAGGGATTCCTATGCCTTTGGGAAAGAACCTTGAGACCACCTTTGCACCAGATTCTGAAATCCATCCGGAAAACCAAAGCTCAAAACTGAAATAATCATCCCAACACACCATGGCATCCAAAGAAAGTTAGGGCAAGGCTGAAAACCATTGTCATAACTCGACAAAACCATGCCACCGACAACAAGAGAACCATACAACAACATGAAAATCCATGAATGTCCAAACCAGCAAGGAAATCACACATGCAATATGTTACTTGTAATTATTCTTGTTAAAGTTGCCTGATCCTACACTTCTTCCTTGATCCTTGCTTTCCTTCCTTTTCCTTTGCTTGTTTTTCCTTCCTTGATCCAAATCTAGAGTGCTCCAAGAAATATCTAAGTGACCAAGAGTGAGAGAGAGAGAAAGAATAATGAGAGAGCTCCGAACTTGAACTAACAAAAGGTTACCAAGTGATCCTCATAAGCCTTTTTATTAACGAGGCCTCTATTTTCTTCATTTTCCATTACTTTCCTTCAATTTCATCCTTGCATGCAACCTATGACCTTTAACCTTACTTTCCTCCTAATTTTCTTTATTTTCATAAATAAATGTGCCAAAAATTCATTTTTTCCTTTTACTGTATTTGCCTTATCCTTTTCCAATTTTCCTTAGCCATAAACACATCCAATGATGCCCACTAGGATATATTTTCCCAACATTTAGCTTGGAATAAGTGTCCCTTAACCGTGGTCTTATTTTTCCTTTATTAACTTTTATTACATGAACTTTTGACCAAGGCTGTTACAGAACCCTCCCTCTTGGGGAACACTATCCTTGGCGTTGAACCACACTAAGACCTCATCAAAAAAATTAAAAAGCAAACATACTTCCCATTGAGCTTTATAACAAGTTAGCTCATTGTAGTATTTACAATGAAAGACCTGCTCAAAAGCAAAGCATCATGACAACATGACAATATAAAAATGATACCACTTATTGGAGATTTATAAATTAGCTCATGGTGGTATTTACATCCATATACATATACATACATATACCAAAACATCAAGAAAACATATCCCAAACATATACCAAATACCAAACCATAACAACTTTGTCTAAACCGAAAACAATGAAGGCTATAGGGCCCACATCTGATCCGCCATCTCCTATGTAGCCTCTTCAGGTCCAAAGTACTTCAACTTCACTTTAGCTTTCTCTATGGCTTTATTCCTGAGCATGAGGTGTTTCTTCTCCAATATCCACTGAGGATCTAGCTGGAACACTCCTTCTTGATCCACCTACAATATAGACCAGTCAATAACATGATCAACTTCCTTTATATAATCTTAAGAAATGAAATATAGAAACCATCACAGACTTTCACTATTGGAGGAAATGCAAGTCAATATGCCACTTGTCAAATCCTCTCAAGGATCTGAAAAGGCCCGCAATACTAGGGTGCCAACTTCACACATGATCCAATCCTCAAAGAGATTTTCTTGGGCTTGATGCACAAGTACACATGCTCTGCAACCTGAAACACCTTCAATAACCTGTGCTAATCCACATAACTCTTTTTTCTATCCTTTGTTACCTTTAGATTCATTTTTATGACCTATATTTCCTAGTCCATTTCCGCCAACATATCTGGTACAATAATTACCCTATTCACTGGGTCACTCCTACTGATGGGAGTGCTACAACTCCATCCATACAATGCCTTGAAAGGAATCATCCTCAATGACTCTTGATAATCATTTTTGTATGTGAATTCAACAAATGGAAAGCACTCCTCCAATTTCCTCTGTTGGCGCATCACGTACATCCTCATCATATCCTCCAAGATCATGTTGACCCTCTCTGTCTGCCCATCTGTCTAAGGATGATAAGTTGTACTGAATGCCAACTCTATACCCAGACCTACAAATAAATCCTTCCAAAATGTGGAAGTGAACTTTGCATCCCTGTCTGAAACAATTATCTTTGGAAAACCATGCAATCTCACTATCTCTCTGATGAACACTTGTGCTACCTCACTGGTTGAATATGTAGTTTTCACTGGAGTGAAGTGAGCTACCTTTCTCAACCTATTGACCACAACCATAATAGAATCATGATGTCTCACCATCCTCGGAATACCTGTAACGAAATCCATGGGAATGACCTCCCATTTCCATTCTTGAATCACAATACATTGTAGTAAACCACTTGGATTCTTACATTTTTCCTTCACCTGGTAACAATCTAAACATCTAGCCATGAACTCTGCCACTTCCTTATTTAGATTATGTCAATAGTAGAACTTCTTCATCATCATCAATGTCTTTTGATATCTTGGATGACCCAGGTATGGCTTGGCATGAAAATCCCTCATGATAAGCTTCTTGAGCTCACTATAATCTAGCACATAGATCCTGTTCCTTAACCTCACCAAAACATTTGTCGTCAAACTATAATCTGCATCTTGATCACCTATACTTGTACCCACACATTGTTTGGAATCACAATTGTCGTTAGACCAAAACCCGCAGGTGTTAGTCAATGATCGCGTCACGAGAGATAAGGATCCACGAGAGACAGTTAGTCCATGTTGTGAAACACATGGGGAGTGTTGGTTTATCCCATATCCAACAATCTCCCCCCAATGCAGTCGGGTGTGTATCAAAATCATAACCTATGCTCTCATACCACTTTTTGGGATCACAATTATCATTAGACCTAAGCTCGCAGGTGTTAGTCAACAATCGCATTGCCAAAGATAAGGATCCATGAGAGGCAGTTAGTCCAAGTCGTGAAACACATAGGGAGCATTGGTTTATCCAATGTCCAACGCACCTCTACCTATACCTGGACCTGTACTCTATTGTAATTTGTGCATGATCTCCATGTACTTGTCATCTTGTTGTTCTTCTTGCAAGATCCTATCCTGTAACTTTTTCCCATAAGAGATCATAGTTGTTATATGATTTACATATACCTTCCTTGTGAGAACATATAAAACTTGGTTCTCCTTTCCTTTGATGTACCTGATCTCGAAGTCAAACTCACTAAGGGTGGCCAACCATCTAGATTTCATGGTGTTTAGATTCAGTTGGTCAAACAAATACCTCAACCCACTATTATCACTCACCAGTACAAACATCCTACCAAGAAGATAACTCATCCACATATTCAATGAATGTATGATCACTTCTAGCTCAAGATCATGCATCAGATACTTCTTCTCCTGCTCATTCAGTTTTCGTGACTCATAGCACATTATCTATCCTTCTTGCATGAGAACTACACCATGTCCTCTCTTGTAAGAATCTATACACACTTAAAACTCTTTGTCTGAATTTGCAATATATAGCACTGGTGCGTGTGTCAACAACTACTTGAGCTACTCAAAACTAGATACAGATTCTTCTCTCCATTTCAAATTCTTACCTTTCATCTACAATGATGTGATAGGATATGCAATGCATAAGAAATTCCTAGTGAAACTCTTGTAGTAATCTACCAATCCCATGAATGATCTCACCTCATCCACATTCTTAGGAGCTACCCACTTCATGATGGCCCTTATCTTTTCTAGATTTACTGTTATGCCATCTTGGAGACAACATGCCCCAAGTAATGTAACTTAGTTTGAAAGAAGCTTCACTTGATAAGTTTAGCATACAACTGACTCTCTCTTAGGAATCTCAACACTGATGCTAAATGCTCGACATGTTCTTCCACATTTTTAGAATATACTAGTATGTCATCATTGAATACAATAAAAAACTTATCCAGAAAGGACACAACACACTATTCATCAAACACATAGATGCAGCTATAGAATTAGTTAAACCAAATGGAACTGCAACAAACTCATAATGGCCATACTTGGTCCTGAACACATTCTTGAAGATATCATCTTCCTTGATGCGTACCTGATGGTATCCCGATCTCAAGTCAATATTAGAGAACGTTGTTTCTCCCTTCAACTGATCAAACAAATCATCAATCATTGGAAATGGGTACCTATTCTTGATCGTTACCTCATTCATCTACATGTAATTAATGCACAATCTAAGAGTACCATCTTTCTTCTTTACGAACAACACTAGTGCACCCGAAGGCGATACACTTGGCCTAATGTATCCCTTGTAAAGTATCTCCATTAACTGAAACTTCAACTTTATGAACTTAGGTGTGTTCATCCTATAAGGTGCTTTTGATGCCGGAGCTTCCCCTGACACTAACTCAAGAGAAAATTCTACCTTCCTATGAGGTGGAAACTCTATAATGTGCTCAGGGAGTACATCCTGAAACTATTGTAGAATTGGGTACCTGCTCAACACATTTGCATCCTCAACTTCCTTACCTTTATCACTAGAAATGTGCTCTACAAACTTCACACCACCTTTTCTACAACTACTCTTAACCTGCATAGCGGTAACCATCCTCACTTATGTAGGCTTCTTCTTTCCCTACAAAGTCTTCTTTTCCCCACTATCTTCCACACACTCAATGGCCTTGTCGAAGAAATCCACTTTGGTCCTATGAAGGTATAACCAATCCACACCCAAAAGCATAATATATGATCCCAATGGAAATATATGTAAGTGTGTTGTTGTAGTCATGCCATTTAACTCAAATGCACAAGCTCTTACCCAATGTTGAACTCTCTTTTTTGTACCTGTAGCCAACTGTACCAACCAAGATTTTGCATGCACTTCTTTTCTCAAACCACACTTATCCACCAGGTCATGATTAATATAACTATATTTAGATCAAGGATCAATCAAAATATAAACAATTGATCATAAATATTACCATCCATCTCAATGATAGATGCATGATGATATGCCTGCATGTTGTTCATAGCTACATAGATCCCAGGAATTTTATGAAGAACATAACCAACTATATGCACCTCCTTAGAACTGTATATATGGGATCTACTACCACTCTGATACTATGGAAAATCCCTCTTACAATGACCCTTACCAATATCTAACACTATAATGGTTCTCTACCACACCCTCTAGCCTGCTACTCTCCATATCCCTTCTTAGTTGTATCGAATCTCTTGTAAGGGACTACATTTTCTTTCTCACTTGCTTCTTGAGGTCTTCCTCACTTTGGTGGCCATTTTCCTTTAGCTTTTGCATTTCCTTTCCAGCCACACTTAGGATTGACTTTGCACTTTGACTGCTCATAACAATGTTTCAAATTTCAGATGGCCTCCTCCAACGATATAGGCTCATTGAACCCAATCCAATCTGTGTTTTCTAGTGGATGTCCACTGATGAATCTTTTAACATTGACCTTCTCCTCCTTGAGGTAAGGAACGTATCTCAACAGCTCCAAGAACCTGCTATTATACTCATAATTTGTCATCGAACCCATCCGCAACTCATAAAAATCCTTATCCCTATCATGAAAGTATATTTCCGAAAAATACTTCTTCTTGAAGAGCCTCTCAAAATCATGCTCATGTATACCTTTAACATTTTTCACATCTTCCCACCAAATACATGCTTTACCTTTGAGATTGAAAGTGGTTATTCTTCCTTTCATGTTTTCTAAATAATCATGCAATTAGAAGAACTTACTCTTACCAAGAAACCATGCCTTTGCATCATGTGATTTCTTCATCTCTCCATCAAATGTAGGTGACTTTGCCTTCTTAAACTCATCTAGAAATTATCCCTTATCACTCCTCCCATAAGGATGATAACAATGAAGATCATGATGCTTGTCAAAACCAAAATGAGAATAGTACATGTGTCTATCACCTCTTCTATCTGGAGTGTCCAACAACCTTCCATATATGATCGTGTCATCTTTGTCCAGCCTTTGACCACCATAATACTTGCTTCCATATGCCCCATTAGATTTTTCCTCCTGCTCATGGATGATCCGAAGTGGTCCCTATCACTACAATTCTGACAAAATCTTAAGTAGTATTGCATTAACCTATGCTTGTTTCTCTTGTGCCTACATGATTTTTTCATTATCTACCTTACAAATTCTCTCTTCATTCAAGCTTCTCAATGTATTTTCCAAATCATAAGAGTGCCCAACACCTCACTTCTCATATGATTCATAGGGCGAGCCTTTGTAGTCTACCATTTTTATAGCCATTTGATCTCTTTCCTGCAATACATACTATGTTAGCTAAACCAAATCATCATAAATTAACGTGCCTTAGCATAATTTAGGGAGGATATCTCATATGCAAGTGTTATACAGGAATAATGTCCACACAGATGCTACTATTCCCACTAAGATGGGTGGCTATCTTAGAAACAAACAATCAAAGTCTACTATTGATTCCTTTTATGGAAATAGATGAGAGGAGAACCAAGAGGGCCAATCTGAGTCTTGCGCTCGATTCCCTCTCCTTCTTGATAGAGTTTTTCTACTCGCTCTTTGTCTGCTTAGCTTCAAAAGGACCTATAGAATCACAACAACGTACTACTATGCAAGAAACAAGGATCTAAATTCATAAATAAGGCAGGATCAGATGTACATTAACCATATACAGGCATATATAAACGTACGCCAAGATATGGAAGGAAACAAGAATAGCTTTATTCAGATAAAAAGTAGCAAGAGGATTACAACCATGAACAGCTTTGACCCAACATCATCCTCCAGCTAAGAAGCCCTTCTTTCACCTCAAGCAAAGAAAAATCACCCAACACTGTGAATGTACACCAGAATACCAACAACACTTCTCTATAGGTTACAAAATTCCAGCCTCTCCTCTCTGGATCTCTAGGATGAGAGATCCATATATAGATTTTCACAAAGGTGTGATTCAGCTCCGAGTTTTTGATTTGTGTCCTCTCTCTAATAGTTCTTGGTTCCACTTGGAGATTTCATTGATCCCTTACTCATCCTTGAGCGAATTCTGAGAGGCAAGTGTCATATCAGAAGTTTCTAGAAGATTCCCTGATCATCCACTTAGCAAACTATCTCTGCCACTTGTCTATTCTCATCCATCGCACCCTGTAGAAGGAATTTTCAGTATGCATCGCACCTCCCATGTGTATTAGGTGCTATGCATCACACTCTCTGCACTGGGCATTCAATATGGTCCAGTTTTGACCATTTATGAGCAGTTTTCAGTGGAGAACTTCTGGGAGATGATGTAATCAGTTGACCTTGTTCCTTTAGGTAGTGAAGCAACCCTTTTAGGGACTTAAGAGCCCTCAGTTTATGGACATTTGTGATTGGGGTTGAAAAGTGCCCAAAAATGTCTATAACAGTTGCCCCCTAAAGCATGAGGTCGTTAATCTTTTTTGATGGCGGGTGAAATGCTTTACTATGAGGATCCGAAGTTTTTCTGAGCTGGGAGGCGACCTGTAATAAGATACAATACAATACATTATTTTGACAACATTTTTTCATGATCTGGCTAAAGCAGGCATTCCCATGCTCAGCTTTATAAACTCATTTTCATGTACATAGGACAGACGATCGTCTGTGTGACAGACTGATGATATGGACACATCATCCTTTGATTTGGATAATCATCTGATCGGAAATGATGTACACTGGATGTTTTATATCCTTGAATATATCGTAGCCCAAATGGATGAAACAAGATCCAGGGTCTTCAAACTCAGCCGATCTTCACTCGGAGTACAAGTCGATCCATGTGAAAAAAAAATTGGAGTCGAACATGGAAAGACATTGCCTGATTACCAGCCAACGATGTAAGTTGTTAACAGGCGCGAGAGGAATCACCAATAATGACAATGACCCTCAAGGTACTACAGTACAATTTGCGTGGTGTGAAAAAGAACTTGGTGTTGAACACCACGTAAAATCTCTCAATCGAAGGCCATTGATGTAAACTTGTCTCTGAAAGTGAGAAACTTGCCATTGAGGCATGCAAGCTCCAAAGTACTGAAAGGGTTGTTCCTAAGTCAACTTCTTGGATAATGAGCTGATGTCGACAAGAAGCGACCCGATGCAGGAGGTCCTTAATGAATCCCACATCAACGACACGGAATAAAGCAAATGATTTTGACGGTAAAAACAAACTGACAATATGGGGTTTAGGGTGGCGGTCATGGAAGAATGAAGCATGAATGTATAGCAGTGGGTGAGACTCAGGTGAATTGTCTGAATGACTTCTATTGAACATATCGGTGACACTGATGATGGATTGGTAGCGTTAACCCCAGAGATGGATGGTGTGATGGACCAATGGTGAAGACCAATGAACGGAACAACCCAACCCAGCATGGATGCAGAAGGAAAGTGTCATGTTCAAGAGCGACTTGCTACCAATAAAGTTTTTTCTTGTTTTCTTCCCAATTTTCCCCAGTCATTGTTGACCAGTACCTCTTTATTTTTTTCAATCTTGAGGAGGATAACATATGCTTGTTCTATAATCTGCCCTTCAGGAAAACCTGTCACTATATTTTAGCGAGCCTAGCAATAGTGAAACTCGTTCTCATCCTGTTGGATGAGTTTGTCGCTATTTAGTTTTAACGAGTTTAACGACAAAGATAACTCGGTCTCTTTCAATTTTAGAGAGTCTGAAAGAAATGGAAAGAAGACTCCGAAGATTCTTTTACATTGTATAATCCCTTAAGTCCGAAAAAGCGTAAAATAATACAAAAGGGATGAATTTTCAATAGTTTTAACGAGCCAAAAAAGACAAACGCTCGATCTTTTTGTGTAATAATCCCTCAAGTCCAAAAAGATTAAAATATAGAGGAGGGATAGTACTTCCGATGCCTTTTAATGAGCCAGAGAAGCCAATCGCTCGGAAATATTTTCATATTTTATGAGTCAGGTGAAAAAAGCTTAAAGAAGACTCATTTTCGAAGAACGAGTGATAGTTTCGGGTAGTAGCTGATTCGAGGTAAGGTTTGGAATTTTCCAATCACGACAGTGTTACAAGGATGGCTAGCAGAATCACTCTTCTCAGATATTCTTCGAAGGGGTAAACAATCATAACGGGGGTGAATGATCGGCTAAAAACAGAGTGGAGGTGATGGCGAGAACACGACCAAGGCTCAAAAGCTGGCGATAAGGCATTCACAATGGTTATTTAACCGTTCATTTTTTAATGAGCTTAAACGTGGGGAGAAACACTTGCTCATGACTTATGTTTATTTTTTAATGAGCTTGAACGCGCTAAAACTGCTCGTGGAGAGTTTATTTTTTAACGAGTTTGAACTCTACAACAACATTGCTCGCCAATCGTATGATAGGAATTTCTCATTCAAGATGTCATTTTTTATGGAGCCTACACCTTTTGAAGCTTTGCCCCGAAGCCTCTAGCATGCACGCTAGGAATGACCAACTACGCCTCTCTACTTAACTACTAATATCACCACGAAGGCTAGGTAGGAAAAAATTTTCCTTTACTTTGCCGGCGCGCAGATTGCCCCTGCAAAGATGAATGGTTTTGGCCACTCACCCGACCTAGGCGGTTGAAGTCAGCGGAATCACAGAGCTAATGTTAGCTAGTCATTTCTCGCTTGCTTACAAAAGGTTTGCATGCCCCCAGGTATAGCGAAGTAGATTTTCCAGGTTACCCTTCAATTTGCAGACAAAACATTTGTTTTGTCGGGAAAGGCCTACCTTCTAACGGAGGTATCTTATCTAGTCTAATTTCCTTTTCCTATAAGGATGGGTATCAGACTAGTCATATATCCTTCGCCAAAACCTACCCTATACCAAGAGTTTTTCTACCAAAGCAGACCAAGGTGCATGCCCCCTGGCTTTTAGTCACATCTTCCTGAATCACTCGCGCTCATCAGGTGGACGGACTGGAGACTGATGAGATATTTCTTGCATGAAAAGACCATTTAGGGATGACATTTGACTATTTGCGATGTGTGAACCGGGGAACGACATTTGGTCTACGAGCTTGACCATTCTGCCTTCGTGCGGAAAACACATTACTCTAAAGAGTGAGGAGACGATGGCTCCCATGCAATAAATATAGTCGGGTCCAAGGAGTAGATTGTAATCTAAAGGTCCTTGAACTACCATAACGTTCATGTGAACAGTTTTCCTTCTCAAAGTAATGGGCACATTTGGAAGGATCCCTAAAGGTCGTTTGATTCCCTTGTTGAAGCCTGTTAGATTTCTCCTTTCAGGCAAAAGCGATGGCGAACCAAGCGCTTTCCAAGAATTTGAGGAAAGGATACTCACAGAAGCCCCTTCATCAATGATGGTACCAACCATGACCATCCTATAAGCTTGTACAATAATTCTGAATGGTATGCTGACTGGTAAATGGGGTCTGCCTAGTAGGTTCTAGTTGAAGGAAACCACTAGGTTACTTTGTGGTGGGACTGAATAGACAGCCGAGTAGGACTCTGATGAAATTCCTTCCTATGGTAAAGGAACGGGAGGATTGCCCCCAAGCTCATCGGAATCGATGTTGATGAAAAGAATTTGAACGATGTCGTTCTCTTTCTCTTCAGTGACGGTATCGTTCGAAGATGAACACTCTGAAGGAAAAACTAGGTCAATTGCTGTATCGACCCTTTGACTTTCATCTGGCATGGATTCTGAAGGTTCATTTTCAAGATAGGTGCTTCGATTAACCACAAGGATGGGCCAGCCGGATTTTCAACCAATGGAGGACTCGGCAAGAGTTTTTGATATCCAGGAGGAAGTCGTAACGGTGAAACCAGACGATTATCTAAAACTCTTTTAGCCTCTTCAAGGAAGGGACAGTGATGGACAGTGTGATCGCCTTCACACAACTTACAAGGAAGTTTAGGATTCCTTTTCTGTCCATGTGCTTCACTTTCACTAGTTGACGGTGAGAATTCAACATGATCGCCAGAGGTTGATGCTACCAGATGGTGCAAATGAGGAGACCAGTCCCTTAAGATCTGAGGGATGCAGGGACAATCTCGGTGACAATAGTCTCCATTGCAAATGATGCAAGGAGATTTAGGTTTTGACTGTGCGGTGTGTGGATTTTTGCTAGACGATACTTGGTTGTTCCCTTTCGATTTTGGTTCCTTTTTCTTCTTTTCCTTTTTCTCTTTCTGCTTCTTCTTCTTCTCAGTTACTTGACTTTTATCTTTATCAGCCTTGTCAAGTGAAGAGGAAGGAGGAGGAGGAGAATCAAATGAAGTAGAAGGTTGGGAAGCCACTCTAGTGTCATCTAGTTTCTGGTTAGACTGTTCAGGAATTATGGGATTCTGAACAACAGAGGTAGAGAAGAGCTAGACTGGCAAACCAATTGTCAATCCTGGAAGTGACAAACTGGCCATATGGGGTGGACCAACATCCCCCCAAGATAGGAAAGGACTAGGATTTCCTTCACAGGGAAATCCTTGGTTGGTAGACTCCATTTTCTCAACCTGAAGATCAACGGGGGAATTTGTGACGTTATTCCGATTTAAAATAAATTTTTAGACGCTTGGACACAACTTGTTTTTTCAATTTTAAAGAGTCGAGAAAAAACAAAAGATGACTCTAGTCACCTTCAATTTTTATTGAGCTTGAAGTGACAAGCGCTCAGAGGACCTTTTCCTTTAAGGAGTCTGAAAAGGAGAAAAATGGACTTCTCTAGAGATCTAGGTAGGGAGGATTACCAAACCAATTGTAAAACTACATAATACTTTTTATGGTACGACAGTCAGTCTCTCCGAATGTTGTGTTCGGTGCATTACGATCGATAGGGCGGCAGACACGGCTTCCTAAGGATAAAGGATGTAGCGTATAGTGGTCTCCCAATATATACGCGACGGTACGTGGGAGCACAAGTCCGTACTGGCACTTATCGTCTTATAGTGGAGGAATCACCCAACCAGCACTGAAAGCAACAGTTACCAGGCTTTACGACGCCGGAATACTTCTCTAGCCTAGACCTCTAGATGTTGTGTTAAGTTCCAAAGCATTGTTAGATTCATTGAGATTTATTTTAAGTTGATCTTGCTTAGTATTTTTCCTTTCAGGTTCACCACGTGATGTATGTAAAATTCCTAAATGCAGTCTAAGATGATAAACAGACATTTTATCTTTTTTCAGCAATGAACGTCCTAGCTACTAAGGGAAAGAAAGTCAAGCATCTTTTCTTCATAGAGCACACGCTAATATGCACAGTCCTAAATCAAGACAAGCATTCAAGATGCAAATGCACATGCATGTATTGGTTTTTAGTTCCCTTAATGTGTAAATGACACTAAGAAAACTATGTGCAAAACTGAATTAGTTTTAAGGCGATTGTACTCAACAAAATTCTTTTTCAAAACGAACTGAAAATAAGAGAGACACTTTACGATTTTGAAATGGAAATTTCTTTTCGACACTTTAAAACTAGTAAATCAAGTCTTATGCAATAATAACAGTATAATCAACTATTTAAACAATGGGATTTCTTTCTAAAACTGAAAATGACAACTACGACACTTTCAGATCGAGAGACGACAGTTCGACTATGTTATTTTTTCCAAAAGAGAACTAAAACGACGCACCATACATAAAAAAACGTTTATAGTTCTTTGCACTAAGGAGGCGGAATAATGCTAGGGAAGGGGGTATTCACAGAAGCACATTGATTACAGACAGCAAAAACTCTTGAATAAGACTAAAAACAGTGAGAAAAATACACAGTCAGAGGGAAAATTCAATCCTCCCTAATCATCGCACCTGTTACACAGTGAACTCAGTATGCAGCGCAGTTACTCCATTGGGGAAGTGCGATGCATACATGTTGCCTTGAAGGTAGGGTGCAATGGTTACAATGCGAGACTTTGAACGAGACTTCACTCACAGTTTGCAATTTAGTTTAGGTGTTTAAGCTGAATAAGTACAAACCAATGTATGTAAAAACATAGGGGTGATTTAAGAGGTTACTAAAGCCACTAATCAGGGCAATTAGATTGCTTGCAGATCTATTGTTTAATTTATAAACAAAAACCCAGAGATTGACTGAAGCAGCATTGATCTACTTTGTATTTGTATGACAAATGCAGTTCGAAGGCTAGCTGGCTTGACTTCAGGCTCCGTCTGTATGTTTATAAAAGAAACAAGGATAGATAGGCTAACAAGTAATCTAGTCGCTCCCCAGTGGAGTCACCATTTTGTTATAAGGGAATAATGTCCACACGGATGCTTCTATTCCCACTAAGATGGGTGGCTATCTTAGAAACAAACAATCAAAGTCTACTATTGATCCCTTTTATGGAAGTAGATGAGAAGAGAACCAAGAGGGCCAACCTGAGTCTTGCGCTCGATTCCCTCTGCTTCTTGATAGAGTTTTGTTGCTTGCTCTTTGTCTGCTTAGCTTCAAAAGGACCTGTAGAATCACAGCAACATACTACTATGCAAGAAACAAGGATCTAAATTCATAAATAATGCAGGATCAGATGTACATTAACCATATACAAGCATATATAAACGTATGCCAGGATATGGAAGGAAACAAGAATAGCTTTATTCAAATAAAAAGTAGCAAGAGGATTACAACCATAAACAGCTCTGACCCAGCATCATCCTCCAGCTAAGAAGCCCTTATTTCACCTCAAGCTAAGGAAAATCACCCAACACTGTGAATGTACACTAGAATACGAACAACACTTCTCTATAGGTTACAAAATTCCAGCCTCTCCTCTCTGGATCTTTGGGATGAGAGATCCATATATAGATTTTTTTAAAGGTGTGAGTCAGCTCTGGGTTTTTTATTAGTGTCCTCTCTCTGATAGTTCTTGGTTCCACTTGGAGATTTCATTGATCTCTTACTCATCCTTGAGCGAATTCTGAGAGGCAAGTGTCATATGAGAAGTTTCTATAAGATTCCCTGATCATCCACTTAGAAAACTGTCTCTGCCACTTGTCTATTCTCGTCCATCGCACCCTGTAGAAGGACTTTTCATTATGCATCGCACCTCCCGTGTGTATTAGGTGCTATGCATTGCACTCTCTGCACTGGGCATTCAGTATGGTCCAGTTTTGACCATTCATAAGCAGTTTTCAGTGGAGAACTTCTGGAAGATGATGTAATTAGTTGACCTTGTTCCTTTAGGCGGTGAAGCAACCCTTTTAGGGACTTAAGAGCCCTCAGTTTATGGACATTTATGATTGGGGTTGAACTGCCCAAAAATGTCTATAACAGCAAGATCACCCAATTAGCATGATACTTGTACAACATAATCATAATAGCATATACAATATAACACATAGGCATGTAACCATATGTTGATGATTCTAGCTAGGGTCTAATCATCATTCCATGAACATGTCAATTACACATATCATGACTATATGAATGACCAAAACAATCATGACACCATTGTATGCTTGACCACATGCAAACACTAACATGCACAAGCAATGTATAATCAACCATATGCATGCATGACGCATATAATCAAGCATAAGCAAAAATACTTGAAACCAAACCTATAAGAATGATATGTGCAACCAAGCATGCAAGAATGTAACCAAGCATATAGAATGATACATGTAAGAGACATATAACAACATGTAACCCGTCATATACTCATGGAAACATGATTCATAACAACAACATCCATATTCCAATGGCGAAATCATTACAACCATCACCAACACCATGCATGTGCAATAAACATTCAAGGATGATAGACACATGTACAACTGACATGAATGCTTGATAAGTCCATTCACCCAAGGAAAGTGCAACCACACTTTGATACCAATATGTGGTATGAGATATGACCGAAAGAGAGCACAACCCACTCTAATACAAATCTGTAACCACCCTCCTCCCACATCTACTCAAGTAACTTTCCAACCAAAGTAAAAATGAAAATATAGATGACACTATAAGGGAGTCAACCTCCTTGGTGACCTTAAGGAAATGGAATCGATGGAACAAATCAACCAGACATTACACATCAACAACAACCCCAAGAGACATATCATCGACTCAAACATATTTCCCTTGGGTCCCATTGACATTTTATGCATCTTGACCTATGGATGCTCTCATTCTATAGGCATGCTAGCATCCAGGGACCTCTAGATGCACACATAGTCCAACAAGCCAACATCTAGGGACATTTCCCAACAGACTTTTTCCAACATACGCAGAGTTCATTGCACTTTTCTAGTTCAGAATTCCAACCACTAGATAGACCTTGTTATAACTTCCATAATCCATCAAAGACATGATGACAAGACTAATAAACCAAAAATCAACCTCAGCACTAAGCCTAACCATCTGCAACCGAGACTGACATTCTATCAAACACTTGGCATCAATGCAACCTACAGGTCTAGGATACAATATAGAGCATGAATGATTTAAAACACTTATGAAACATGACAAGAAGGATCACCACCTTCTCCATTGAACTCTTATAACATGAATTAGGTCTTTCATTCATCAATTAAACATTCACAATTAAATACATGAAATAACCATGACATGACCTATTCAATTAATCATGCTTATAACTAGCATAAAACCATGTAAATATCATAGATATAACAACCATTAAATCCACATATAAACAAGTGAAAAAGTAACAGAACTTATCTTTAGTTAATCATATGAAAATCAAACCAGGTTTAGGACTTACACGTACCACCCGACCATAGACATGGCTAAACCAAATCTTCCTTTTAGCCAGTCATGCCTGTGTCATATTCCAAGCATGAATGTGGGATCTCATGGAAAAATCAATCCAAAAATAACCAAGGGAATCTATAGGTTAAACCACCTTCACCCTCATCAAACCATGATCACACAAAAACCAGTGCTTCGATCACAACTGAAACAAACATTTAATTCCATCTAGAATCCATCACTATCCTTGAGAAATTTTCCATCTCCTTGTCTCTCAGGATTTACACAATCCAAACCTACATCACTAGGCCCTAAAATGAGACTGATCTCTTAAGATTTACACCAATCCAAACCTAGATCACTAGGCCCTAAACTAAGACTCTTCCCTTAGTCTTTACCATATATCCCACCAAAATCGGTCAAGGGATTCGTAGGCATTTTGGAATGAACCTTGAGATTGCCTATACCTCGGATTCCGAAATCCATCTGGCAAACCAAAGCTCAAAACTGAAATAAGCATCCCAACACACCGTGGCATTCAAAAAAAGGCAAGGCTAGGCTGCAAAGCAATGTCATAACTTGAGAAAACTATGCCACCAATAGCAAGATAACCATACACCAACATGCAAAGCCATGCATGTCCATTCTAGCTAGGAAGTCACACATGCAATATGTTACCTACAAGTATTCCTGTTGAAGTTGCCTGATCCTACTCTTCTTCCTTGATCCTTTCTTTCCTTCCTTTTTGTTTTCTTGCTTTTCCTTCCTTGATCCAAAGTTAGAGTTCTCCAAGAAAACTCTAAGTGACCAAGAGTGGGAGAGAGAGATAATAATGAGAGAGCTCCAAACTTGAACTCACAAAAGGTTATCAACTAATCCTCAGAATCCTTTTTATTAACGAGGTCTCTATTTTCTTCATTTTCCATTATTTTCCTTCAATTTCCTCCTCACATGCAACGTGTGACCTTTCACCATAATTTTCTCATAATTTCCTTTATTTTCATAAATTAATGTGCCAAAAATGTCATTTTTCCTTTTAATGTCTTTGCCTTTGCCTTTGTCAATTTCCTTAGCCATAAACACATCCAATGATGCCCACTAGGATATATTTTTACAACATTTAGCTTGGAATAAGTGTCCCTTAACTGTGGTCTTATTTTTTCTTTATTAACTTTTATTACATGAACTTTTCACCAGAGTCGTTACAACAGAATCAAGCATATGATGCAATGTCAAAAGGAAAATGGAGATTTGGAAAATTTAGTCCTCGGAAGAAAAGGAAGAATATGGATAAGGTGCAATGCTTTGTTTGTCAAGAATATGGGCACTATAGAAGAGATTGTCCTAAAATTAAAAGGAACGATAAAAATAAGGAAGAAAGTCATATTACCAAAGAAGTGGAAGAACTTGAAACAAAGAAACTAAAGGAGGAAGTGAGAGATATCTACTATGACTGAGATGATCTCCTTCAAATATTCTTCTATTATCTAAAATATAGGTAGGAAGCTTTATAAATAAGATAGGATGCATGATATTAGAGAATGGCATCCTGGTAGAAGCACATAAAATGTCTTGGACAAAAATCTATAGCTATTTAGGGTATAGATCTTGAAAACCTATGAAGAAGGAAGAATTCATCGAGGACAAACTCATCATACATCAATAGAAAGGTAACATCTGTAGGATAGGATATGCAAGATCCTCAAGATTCTCTGATAGAATATTCATTGTACGGTTCATTGATCATGAGGGGAAGCAAATGTTTCATCAAGAATTCCAAACTTAAGGAATTCAAGGTATGATGGGATGATGACACAATAGTGAATCAGATCGAGGGGATGAAGCTCCTTCAAAGGAAGCGGTTGCAGGAAGCCTGGATGACCCAAAGGAAAGATGAGGTATGTATATATTATCTAAGTCATGTCATATGGTTGTAGATAAAATAAGAGGCATGATCAAAGAAAGGATCTCCTCCCTAAAAGGGATGTAGGAATGCATGGGCCACATATTTACCAGATGAAATCAACATAATATGTCCCCATATGGTGTATGAGGTGGTTGACTACAATTGAGAGACTCTGAAGCTCCAGGGAATGAGATGTGTGAAGAAAGTATTGTAGCAGCTACAACAACCCTCCAAATTTTTTCCTTAGCCTATTTTGGATCCTCCCTACCAACCTTACATAGCACTTTGTCTTTATTCGTCTAGTACTCAAGCTTCAGTTCTTTCCTCACATAAAAGAAACATGTCAATCATAGTTGATCCATTCCCCTCACTGGCTACTTACCCAGACTTAGTCTAGCTGCAAGCTGAGCAGCATCCCCTTGAAAAATTTTCATTTCTTGAGGGAAACCAGCCTTCCCTCCAGTAATTTCATAATCCTCTCTGACAATCTGTTGAGCTCCAGGATTGCGCAATCCTGCCAGCCAGCCCTCCCAGCAGGATTTGCGCAAATTTTCCTAGCAACAGGTTGTTCAACCCAATATTTGTGCAAATCTTGGTAGAAGTTAGCTGCTCTACCCAAAAATTGTGCAAACCTCCAAGGTAGTCAGCCCAACTCCCAGCCAGGAATGTGCATTTTTCCCAAGAAGTTGAGCATTGGCATGCATGGATAGTCTGGTTGACTAGTTCCACCTGGGACTACGGAAACTTGACTCACTTTCATGCATGACTTGATCTTATCAAAATAGCAAGAGACAACATGAAAAAGGCACCCCGTGATTTAGGGAGCTATTTTTAGTAGTTGGGGACTTCATGCAAAGTTGTTTTAGAAGTTTCCCTCCAAGTGTCACTTTTTCCTAGATTTGTGGCATGCACATCATAAGACCAAAATTATTTATTCGATGCATTAGATCTCATTCATTCACATCGATCTTGGAGATCTGACATCCCACAACATATCCAAGATTCATTGACACATCTGGCCCAACTATTCACGAGTAAGTGGCTTCAACTTGTATTTTTCAGCATTTCAGTCACTTTTTGTGTATTCACTTGTATGAGTTTTGTTTTCTTGATTTATTAGAACACCTTCTGTCATTTACATGTATTCTAGCTTGTCCTAGCTCTATTTTAGTTTTCAGCGCTATCTCACTATTGTCGCATGCATGACACTGTTTTGCACGAACATTCGCCTAACCAGTGAACGGCCTCACCCACATGCATGTTGATCTGTTTGTTGAATCTTCCATTCATGTTTTGCATGCATTGTTTATCACTTTTTCTATCACTTAGTGTTTCCATGCATTTCATCGACTTACTTTCTTTCAGTAGCTTGGGCTTTTCCTTCACCAAGAATGCATTACACAATCTGAGGAAGGAAGGCTTACCTTCCTCTCCAAATTTGCACATTCTGGCCTAGCACTAACCTCTTGGACTATTTTCACATTCCTGGAGGACAGTGGCTATTTGGCCCAAGAAATTGCTCAAATCTCTCCCTAGGCCAGTAGCCTTTCCCAGTTGGAATTGTGCATTACACAATCCTAGTAGCCAGTTGCCCAACTGCATTAAACGTTTCACAAATCCATTAGCCATTCCAGCCTCCTGTATAGCCCAAACTTCCTTTTACATAGTTTTGGAAGCCATTCACTCAGATTCGAGTGAAAATTATGCAATCTTGCTCATCAATTTCTGAGGTATGTGTGTGTCCTTCCCCAGATTTGCTTTGTTTTCACTAACATGTTTCTTGCCATGCATGCTACTTGTTTCCAGATCTTTCAGGTGTTCATTTGTCTCAATGGCTTCCAAGAGTACAGGATCTCCGGACATTGATGGTATGGTAGTTGGAGCAGTAGTTGAGCAGGTGTCCTCTGGTTTACTTATCTATGAAGATATGAAGTTGTATCTAGACAAGGACATCAATCTGAAGTGGCAAGAGTTGAATGAAACATTTGCAGGTCCTTTTGGGGAAGGCCTTGAAGACTGTCATGTATACGTGAACATTCATAAGTCCACCTTGTACCAGATTGCATGCATATACCCTACGTTCCCATGTGCAGACGTGATTCACTGGATCATCTCTCACACTAACCCCGAGATGACGACCATGATCAGTGTTAGTGGGATGAAGCTTGAAACATTTTGGGCACGAGAATATGATGAGATGTATCAGATGACCGAGCCCATGACTATCATGACTCCCCCATCTAGCTTTCCCAACAGGAGAGGCCACTCTAGAGACATTCTAAAGGATTGGGTAAAGGAGCCAACTCATTTTAGGATGACACCTAATCAGATCTATAATATGAAGATATTGAGGAAGGCATACCAATAATTGGTCATATTCACATGTCTACTGAGTGGCCAAGAAAGCACTGAGACCTTCCCTCAGAGTTGGGTGGTCACGCTACACCAACTGACTAGAGAAGGAAGACCATGCAATTCATCTAGCATACTGGCTCATCAGCTGAAGGAGCAAGTCATGAAGGCTTGGTAGTCACCAAAAGGCATGCATGCAGATATTTACAAGTTCACCTACATTCTAGATGCAGTCTGTGCCCAACATGAGTTCTCGGGCTTAGAGTGGGCATGGTCACCCACAAAGAGTGTTGTGAACACATATTTCAATCTATTGTCCGAATGTAGCTTCAGAGGAGTGATCATATGGTTGCCTAACCATATTTTCACCCCAGTGTACAGGTTGATATTCAAACAAGATCCACCCTGCATGTCAGAGTAAGAGATGAAGGCATTGTCAGGGATTGTAGATTGGTATGCCTCACCATCGACACGTTCATCCAAGTGTTCAGTGCAGAGAAGCCTCCACATGTTCTGCCAAAGTTTTCTTTGGACGTGCTTGTCATGAAGGAAGTAGTGTATCGTATCTCAGCATGATTGACAGCTAGGCTACAGTGGAAGAAGAAGGCACCTTGGCCCACTCTTCCGTTGCGGATTAGGTTATATGAGATCTGAGGTATCAAGCAAGTGGATGTCAAAGCTAAACAGATGAAGAAGTACCCATTCAACCTGCGAAGCTTCAACCCATATGACCCACATTGCATTGTGAATGATCACTACATGAGAGTGAATTGGATCCATGGGGAATTTCATTAGGCTGAGGAAGAATCATGGAGGTATTGCTACCATTCCTCCAAACATAATGAGCAGGTCAATTTTTCCCTAGAGTGGTTAGCACAATAGCATGAAGCAACATCACGAAGAACACCAGTAGTAGCAGCGACAACAAAGGCAGCAAAGCCAAGCATACCTATGCACGACAAAGGGAAGAGGAAGATTTTTGACCGCATGGAGGAGGAGCAAATCTGCAAGTTTCGAGCAAAACAACTTGTAGAGCAAGTAGCTATGGCTATTAAACATAAGAGGTAGCAACACAACAAGCGAATTGCACGAACGTAGAAGGATAGGAAGAGAATGGAAGAAGTTGAGAAGGAGTTGCATGAGCTGAGGGAGCAACTCCGGAAAGAACAAGAGTTGTGCCAATAGGAGAAGGAAGCACAATAGCAGCAAATTTAGCAGGGGTCACATTACATGTAAACAGATGAAGCAACACCTGTACAAGTAGTTAATTCTTTTGAATAGTTGGCATCAGGCAAATAGGGTGAACCCTTGCAAGGGCAAGACTTTACTCATGAGATAGAGTAGGCTCTTTAATAGTTGGATGCAGACATGGAGTAGCATGAGTTGGAACAAGAGGCTAACCTCATGCCTCACCACAGAGAGGTTGACTCACCTGCTTTAATGCATCCATATGATGAGAAAGTCTTCAATAACCAAGGAGGCACTAATATCCTTGGTGGTCAGTAGGAAGTAGAGATGCGCAACATTTCATTTGATGAATCTCAACATAGATTTGGGCAGTCTCATAGAGAACCGACTCTAGAGGACCAAACATCCCCTGTGTAAGTTGAAGAACAAATGATCATGACTGATGTGCACCAGGACCCAGCTGCTTTAGCCGATGCAACTAGAGTGTATGCCGAAGCCACTAGCTTCAGTGTTCATTTCCTCATAGCTGAGAATGAGCGAACGACAAAGAAACTATAGGTGGCCAAGAAGAGAGGAGACTTGGTGAAAATTTTTACCTAACCTGAACTAAAGAAGTCAATACTACATGAAATATTTTCCTTGGACACAGTCATGCAAACATTATACTCCAGGTTTGATACCGTGCACCAAGCAGTCATTCATCTTCACGGATGGTAGCATGGATGTGCGTGATGACCACACATATTGAAGAACATAAATGCTTCCATTGACAACATGCAAGCATGGACGATGAAGTACAAGTTGGCCTCGCCTCACTTGCCAAAGTTGATGAGGGCCAATGCAGTCGAGCTGCAAACACATATCCAGAGTCAGATCTGGAACTATGAGGACCTACCACAACTCATCACTGGAATAGAGGCTTCCCATGCATGAGTATTCAAGAGCATGGAGGTTGTGGTGCACACACTTAGGACTCTCACCCAAGTGAATACTAAGAAGCAGGTCCAACAGGAGCTTGACTCGTACTTCGACGAGTTGATGCGCATCGCCACCAGTCCAAACTTGGCAATAAATGCAGACATCATGCGCAAGTATGTTACTGGTCTAGCCACATTGAGGACAATGATGCACATGATTTCAGACGAGTTAGATAGAGGAGCCCAAGCAGTGTACCCGAATGCCATGGAGGCAAGATTCAGGTTCCAGGTGGATGTCACAGCGGAACACATGGACACTTTCAGATACTACCAATATTGGCATCAATATGTTATGGTTGATCAGCATGATGATGTTGAGGAGTTTGAATTCTATATTTTTCTAAGTCAAAGTGGTGTCTAGTTTGGCTTGTTCAAGCCATCGTTCACATGGGTACATGTGCATTGTAATGTTGAGTCATGTTAGGTGTAAGTCAAGTGTCAAGAGTGAATTTAACAGTCATAGAGTAGGTGAAGAGTCATGAGGGTAGTTGAACGGTCACAAAGGGGAATGTCAAGGGTCATCCCATCCTTTGCTATAAATATTCCCTCATAACTCATTGTAGAGGATTTTGGTCAGCTAAGTTTCTAGTAAGAATATTTTGAAGAAGGCTTGGACATTATTGTAACCTGCCTTGACTTCTCCACTGCATGAAGCTAGTACATCTATTTGGAGGAGCAGGCCGATGTGGTTGTAACATTCCATTATTGGGGCTAGCAGTTTTATATGGATGTTTTATATGATTGTGACTTACACTTCTTTATATAATAAAATTCAGCACATTTTCATGCATATGTTGTTATTGTAGTTGGACTGCTCCAGTTGCTTTAATGATATGTGTTGTTCAACTTATGTACTTGTGTATGAACTGATTCACATGGAATTATATGAATCTTGTTGTTAATGTGTTGCATATGTTGTTAATGTTGTCATCATCCATTCAGCTACTCTACCGGACATCAAACAGGACATTCACTTGAACCTTGCTAAAACAACCATCACACTCGTCTCTGACTGATCTGTGAGTGTTGTAAGTGTTATCTTACTTTGTATGATATGACTGCCACATCTGAGTGGACTACTCCACCAGAAGTTGTGCATGTCCTTTGTGTTGTGTGTTCCTAGCTAAGTTGTGATGGATCATTTTCAACATGGAACTCACCTTAACCTCCTTCCCCTTTTGAAGTGTTGGAACCTCTCATACACCTTCCTTAACTCACTGCATTAGTCACAATATTTCTATTGACAGCATTTTATACTTGCATCTGTGTGACACCACGGTCAATGCATTACCTTACAACCCACTACTAGGACTCCTACACCAAGTGATTTGAGGTATAATTGGGACTTCTTACTGGGGAGATCCCCTTGACATTTTGGTGGGTCTATCACCGTCAATATTTCTGGACTACAAGGAGGGCCTGATGACAAGTAGCATCCTCTCATCGAGTTTTGAATGTTTGCAAATCTTTCATGGAGTCTTGCATTATTCTTCCCCTGAGGTGTTTTTCGAATCGTGGAGATGTCTCGATCTAGGGCAGACTTTCAATCTCTTGTCCACTCACACGTATGATGGTGAAGGCGAAGTGGCCTGGCCTGACCACATACAAAACTTCTTTCCATGATTCATGAGGAAGATGATTTTACTTATGAGTGAGTGCATGTGCATGATAGATAGTCCATGGACTTATCATGGTGTTATGTGACTTGCTAGATCTATGAAATGTGCAATGCAGTCACTTATGTCCCGTGGGCACATTGAAACATGAAGTGTGGCTATCTTCACTATTATATATTTCTTATATGCTGATTCGCACAACTAGGTTACTTGCGGACCAAGCCTCCACCCACATGGGTCTACCAATGTGTCAGTGGTTGCATTGGAAGTATCACTTTACGTGATCAGGCCCATGCACCATCAGTGTAAGAGTAGGAGTAGTGTTAGATTTTAGTTGTTTTCTTGCATGCTTGTTTGCTTACATGCTTTGTTTTCTTGTTTGTTTCTTACTGGTTTTTTTACTTCCTTTGCTTTCACTTTTTCTTTTGCTCTTTCTTTGCTTTGTTTTTAGTTCATTTGCTTGTTTCGTTTGTAGGTTAGTTCACATGAAACCATGTGTGAGTCATGAAATGAGCTGGGTAAAGTACAAGAGGGCTTGTACAACTATCGCTACTTGGTTATCTCTCATCTTGCCTCTGTATGATGAACTTGTTACTCTTATTCCATGATATGTTGAAGGAAAATATGTACTATTGAAAGTGAACCTTGGTGAAAACACAACACTTGCTCGCTAACTACTATCACCTTCTCTAGTAGATTGCTTTTGGTTAACCCTTGTCATCTCAGTCAAGTATAGTAAGGTGAGGGGAAAATCCTTAACAAGAACATCAAGGATTCAATAAACTACTTCTTTGCTGGAACAACCTCTTCTACTCGCAATAAGTTAGGATCTTTCTTCCACCTATGAGATAAATAAGTGTTATGCATAGAAAAAATGAAAAAATGAAAAGTCAAAAAAATCAAAATGAAAAATAAATAAGGTGAAAGAAGAGAAAGGCTTCCTACGCAAGGAGGTGATTCAAGTAACTCTGTCGGGGTACTGACCAAGCTCACTGGTAGCAGAGCCATGCTTGTGTTCCGATGTGACTCCATCGGGGTACTGTTTAGGCCTACTGGCAATGGAGCAACACCAAATTAAACCAAGACTCTAACAACTATGCTGCTTGTGCACCTATATACCCCTCAACCCCAATCAAAATAGTTATGTTGCCTTGGCTTGGAATGTGTGTTAATCGACCAAGAGTCTTGCAGATGCTACATCTTACATAAAGCTAGTGTGAAGCCAAGATGAGCTGAGAACTGAACAATACCTCCGGAGGTCTTAGACTTGCTTTTCATTAACAAGGTCTATGCGGAGAGCTAGAGTTCTACCAGTGTGTCGCCAAGTGTTGTAGTAGCTACAACCACCCTCCAAAATTTTTCCTTAGCCTATTTTGGAGCCTCCCTACCAACCTTACACAAAACTTTGTCTTGCTTCATCATGTACTTAAGCTTCAGTGCTTTCCTCACACAAAGGTAGCCTCTCGATCACAACTGATCCATTCCCCTCACAGGCTTCTTACTTGGACTTGGTCCAACTATAGGTTAAGCAGCTTCCCCTTGAAAATTGCGCATTTTTGGAGGGAAACGAGCCTCCCCTCCAGGAATTGTGCAATCCTGCCAACCAGCCCTCCTACAAAGATTTGCGCAAATTTTCTCGGCAGTAGGTTGTTCAACCTAGGATTTGTACAAATATGGGAAGTAGTTAGCTGCTGTACCCAGAAATTGTGCAAACCTCCCAGGCAGGCAGCCTAGCTTCCAACTAGGAATGCACATTTTTCCAAACCAGTTGAGCACTGGCATGCATGGATAGTCTGGTTGACTATTTCCACCCGGGACCGAGGAAACTTGACTTGCATGCATTCATGACTTGATCTTCTTGGAATGGCAAGAGACAACATGAGAAATACATCCCATGATTCAAGGAGCTATTTTTAGTAGCCTAGGGTTACATGCAAAGTTGTTTTAGAATTTTCTCTCCAAGTGTCACTTTTCCCTAGATTTGTGGCATGCGAGTCAAAAGAAAAAACTTATTTATTCAATGAATTAGAGCTCATTCATTCACATCGATCTTGTAGCTCTAACATCCCACATCACATCGAGGACTCTTCGACACATCTGGCTCATCTATTCATGGGTAAGTGGCCTCAACCTTTGTTTTTCAGCATTTCTGTCGCTTTTTGTGTATTCACTTGTATGAGTGTTGTTTTCTTGATTTCTTTGAACACCTTCTATCATTTACATGTATTCTAGTTTTCACTAGCTCTATTTTAGTTTTCATCGCTATCGCAATATTTTCGCATGAATGAAATTATTTTGCATGAACATTTGCCTAACTGGAGAATGACCTCCCCCACATGCATGTTGATCTATTTCTTGAATCTTCCATTCATGCTTTTCATGCAATATTTATTAGTTCTACTATCACTTAATGTTTCCATGCATTTCATCAACCTACTTGCTTTCATTTTCCCGTTGGTGAGACACGCTAACCTTGGCCTGGGCTCTGCCTTCACCAAGGCTGCATTGTGCAATCTGGGGAAGGAAGGCTTACCTTCTTCTCGATATTTACCATTCTGGCCCAGCACTAGCCTCCTAGATTGTTTTGTGCATTCCTAGAGGATAGTGGCTACTTCGCCCAAGAAAGTGTGCAAATCTCTCCCTGGGCTAGTAGTCCTTCCCAGTTGGAATTGTGCATTGCGCCATCCCAGCAACCAACTACCAAACTGCATTGCACATTTCGTAGATCTACTAGCTAGTGCAGCCTCCCAGATAGCCCATACTACCTTTTGCACAGTTTTGGCAACTAGTCACTAAGCATCCCAGTGAAATTTTTTCAATCTTTCTCATCGGTTTCCCAGGTATGTGTTGTGTCCTTCCCCAGATTTTCTTTGTTTTCACTGACATGTTTCTTGCCATACGTGGTTCTTGTTTATAGAGATTTCACGTGTTAATATATCTCAATGGCTTCCAAGAGAATATGATCTCAGGACACTGATGGTATAGTAGTTGGAGGAGTTACTGAGCAGGTGTTCTCTAGTTTACCGATCTATGAAGATACGAAGTTTTATGTAGACAAAGACATCAAACTGAATTGGCAAGAGGTGAATGAAACATTCACAGGTACTTTTGGGGAAGACCTTGAAGAATGTCAGGTGTATGTGAACATTCATTAGTCTGTCTTGTACTGGATTTAATGCAGAAACCCCGCGTTCCCATGCGCAGACATGATTCACTAGGTCGTCTCTCACACTGACCCCGAGATGAGGACCTTGAGCAGTGTCAGTGGGATGAAGCTTGCAACCTTCTAGGCACGAGATTATGATGATATGTATCAGATGACCGAGCCGATGACTCTCATGACTCCCCCATTCAACTTGCCTAACAGCAGAGGCCATTCTAGAGATATTATGAAGGATTGGGTAAAGGAGCCAACTCCTTTCAGGATGACACCCAATCAGGTATATAAGAATAAGATATTAAGGAAGGTATACCAATACTTGGTCATATTTGCATGTCAACTGAGTGGCCAAGAAAGCACTAAGACCTTTCCTCATAGTCGGGTGGTCGCGCTGGACCAACTAGCTAGGGAATGAAGACCATGCAACTGGTTCGACATACTGGCTCATTAGCTAAAGGAGCAAGTCACGAAGGCTCAATAGTCACCTGAAGGCAGACATGCAAATATTTACATGTCCACCTACATTCTAGATGTAGTCTATGCCTGACATGAGTTTCGGGGCTTAGAGTGGGCATGGTCACTAGCGGAGACTATTGTGAACATGTATTTCAAGCTATTGCCCGAATGCATCTTCAGAGGAGTGATCATATAGTTGTCTGACCATTTTGTCACCCAAGCATACAAGTTGATATTCGAACAAGATCCACCCTGCATTTCAGAGGAAGCAATGAAGGCATTGTTAGGCATTGTAGATTGTTATGCCTCACCATCCGGCACGTTCATTCGAGTGTTCAGTGCATAGAAGCCTCCATGTGTTCTGCTAAATTTTTCTTTGGATGTGCTTGTCATGTCGTTAGTAGAATATCATATCTTAGCAGGATTGATATTTAGGTTGCAGTAGAAGAAGAAGGCACCTTGGCCCACTCATCCTTTGCGGATTGGGTTATATGAGATCCAGAGCATCAAGCAAGTAGATGTCGAAGCTGAACAGATGATGAAGTACTCGTTCGACCTCCTAAGCTTCAACCCATATGACGCACATTGCATTGTGAAGGATTACTGCATGACAGTTCTGTTCAATTGGATCCATGGGGCATTTCATTGGGCTGAGGAATACTCATGGAGGTATTGCTACCATTCCCCCAGACCCAATGAATAGTTCAGTTTTGCTATAGAGTGGTTAGCATAGCAGCATGAAGTAGCATCACGAAGAACACTGTCATGCGGAAAGAGTTAATCTTGCGGACAAAACCAACCTCCCTAGAAGCCTAAGACTTTCTAGTGACAAACAAGACAATTAAGAGTAATCCTTCTCTAAAGATGCATTTACCATACAAGAAATCAAGTGTTTTAGATCCTACCTGTAGTCCAACGCTGTTGTAGTAGTCTAGCCTCGTCGATCCGGATGAGCTCCTCCTTCACTTCGAAACCTGCATTCACTAACAATCAAATGATAACATAGCACCTGAATATCTCATAAAATAAAACATATTCAACATATAGACCAAGGAGTATATGAAACAACTCATTAATAACAAATTGTTGAGAAGAATGGACTTATTTGTATTAATAGGAAACAAAAGAAACCATTACAACCTGAGCCTTGGTGTTGTGCAAGTTCCTCCCAGGGTCCAGCAAGAGTTTTCCTTCTTTGACAAGCTCACCCACTTCCAAATGAAACAAGAAAGGATGGGAATCTCTCCTCACAAGCTTCTACAAGGAAGTCCTAATTCCAGCAGCATCTACCCTTTGGAATGTTCAGCTTTCAACCTCCCCTCCTTTGGCCCAATGCCTGTATTTATAGTGTTCTAGAGGAAGTTATTCAGGTTCAACATCAATGGGATACTCCCTCTTTTGGATGGGGTAGCTCCTCTCTTGATGGGATAAGTTCCTCTATCATAGGGATGCATGAACCATCTGGAGGCGCTCAATACACGTCAAACACTCTTCTAGAAAGCTCTAGAAGTGACCACAAGTAACTTTTTTAAGATGAACTCGCGCCTTTTGACCTTTACAAGAGTACGCACCCATCCCTTGACTTACAGAGCATACAAGTACGCAGGTA